>JAGTTH010003007.1:0-33875 GCA_022606485.1 Agraylea sexmaculata | reverse complement strand
GCGGGGGTGGGGCTAAGAAGCCAGACAGCAAAGGGGAGACAGTGCGAGGCATCCGGTGGGTGTGTGGGAGTGTGTGTGCGAGCGAGACAGTGCGAGGCATCCGGTGGGTGTGTGGGAGTGTGTGTGCGAGCGAGACAGCGCGAGGCATCCGGTGGGAGTGTGTGTGCGAGCGAGACAGGGAGGCGAAGCCGTCAGGCGTACGACGGCAAGTGTGAAGCATCGAAATGTGGCGGGCGTAAACCCTCAAGAGGTTCTGAAATTCGATGACCGGGATTTCGAGGCGGTGTTCGAGGGGGGACGATGGACAGTGTCGTGGCGCTGGAAGGGTGGAACTCCAGACTTACGAGACACACTAGCAGCCTACAACAGCACCTTGAAGCCGGATATCAAGGAGGAGTTCGATGCTGAGGTCCAACGATGGATCTGTGAGGGATGGCTGCAACCGACGGAAGCAGACGCTCGATACGGAGTGCTGCCTCTAATGGCGGTAGTGCAGCCCAACAAAGGAAAGGTGCGACCCGTGCTCGACAACGGGAAGCTGAACGATTACGTCGAGAGTCGACCGGGGACGTATGCTGCCGTCTGTGATGAGACCACACGGAAATGGCGTCGAATGCGAGGGCCGCTTCGACTGGTCGACCTCGAGACGGCGTACCTTCAGATCCACTTGGACCCAAGTCTCTGGCCCCACCAAAGGGTAAATGTCAAGGGCAGGATGTACCATCTGACGAGTCTTGGTTTCGGGCTGAGCTGACTGGAGCGGGCTGAGAATCATGTCCAAGATTTTGGAATTTGTCTTGTCCTTGGACGAACGGATCCGCCGCGGGACTAGCGCGTACATTGATGACATTATCGTCAGCGAAAACGTCGTCAGTGCGAACGAAGTAGTCCGGCATCTCGCCCGATACGGGCTGAAGGCGAAAGAGCCTAAGGACATCGAGGGAGGCCGAGTCCTTGGGCTGAAAGTGTCCCGCAGGCGGAATGACGGGCGACTCATGTTTTCCCGCGGAAACGAGCTGCCGCTAGCAATTGGAGATAACTTGTCACGACGTCAGCTGTTCTCAATCTGTGGACAGCTCACCGGGAATTACCCGGTGTGTGGGTAGCTTAGGGGGTCTGCAGTTTTCTGAAGAGGACCGGCGAAGGTGCTAAATAGGAAGACCCAATCGGCGGGAGAGCGCAGAAGATGGTACAGGAGGTGCTGACCAAAGTCAAACGGGACGATCCGGTTCGTGGCGTATGGGAAGTCTCGCAGACTTCAACGGGCAGGGTGTGGACTGACGCGAGCTCCATCGCATTGGGAGCGGTGCTGGAGGTCGGAGGGGCGGCAGTGGAAGATGGAGCTTGGCTGCGGAAGGTGGATGACGTCGCACACATCAACGTAGCTGAGCTGGATGCAGCCGTCAAAGGCATCAACATGGCCACCAAATGGGACCTCAACAACATCGAGGTACTCACTGACTCGGCGACTGTAGCGAAGTGGCTGCGGTCAGCGGTCGAAGGCGACTGCAGATTAAAGGTCGCAGGCATGACCGAAGTGCTCGTGAGGAGGCGGCTGGGAGTCATAAGGGACTTGGTTGCCGAGTGCGGGGTGCACATTACCGTGACCTTAGTGCCTTGGGGGCTAAACAAGGCGGACGTCCTAACGCGAGTGGACAAGAAGTGGCACGCTCGGAAGCATGCCGCCGTCTGTGCGCTAAGCGTCAAGGAGCTCCACGACATCCTCCACTTCGAAGTAGACAGTGGTTTACACCCGGCAAGGATGGTGGATGGGTCAGCGACGCGGGCGGAGATCAAGAAGTGCGTGCCCGAGATGCGCCAGTATCGACCCGTCCCCGGCAATTCACGAGGGAGTAGGGCTGGAAGTACGAGATGTGTGGCAGAGACTAGCGGTGGACACAACCAAGTTTGGATCCACCACTTATCTGACGTTTCGCAATCTGGCGGGAGGTGACCGGGGAGTCTGCTGGAGAGGTGTGCCGTAATCTCTGCCAGATCTTCACGGAGCGGAGTCCACCGGAAGAGGTGTTGTTGGACAACAGCACCACTTTCCATTCCATGGAGCTCCAACGACTGTGTGCCGAATGGAGCGTGAAAATCAGATTCCGGGCGGCTTACAGGCCATCTGGCAATGGCATAGTGGAGCGAAACCACCGCACCATAAAGGCAGCTGCGACGAGGAGCAGGGCATCACCGCTGGATATATATATATATATATATATATATATATATATATATATATATATATATATATATATATATATATATATATCGACGGGCTCCGCTAAGATGGCGATGAGTCGAAAAACACAACTTTACAGGACGGCCGAAAAACCGTTTTTTTAAGGTTTTTATTTAATATCTCTTTATTCAGATGTTATATCGTTTCACTGTTTTCGGAAAAACGTGCCCCATTGTGTTATCAATATACGAGTATTTTTTAAATATGTAATAATGCAATATTTAAAAGGGGGCAAGCTAAAAATTGTTCTTGTAGGGAAGATTTGCGGAGGGGAAGCGCACGGGAAGGCGATACACGGAGTTATCGCTGTCTTCAATGTCCTTCTTGAAATACTTTGAGATGATAAGTCACACACACACTACTATGCATCACACTCACACACTCTCATCCTAGCTCCCTCACACACACTACTACACCGACACGCACACACCCACAATATCTATTATACTACTATACCTACTACTACTACTAGCCGATATCACTACTATTACCTGCTTCATATAGAGACACCCCACCACTACCTTTAATAAAATAAATAAATATACACAAATACAACCGGTAAATTAGGATAAGCATTGGAATATCTCAAGTGACTAGAATTCCCAACTGATATTATTTTAAGCATTCATTCCTTGACCACTTCACTTAATATGACCATACTCTATAGTGTTTATAGGTATTGCAGTTTTGTTGGAATATAATACAGATAACAAAATATAATGCTTTTTCTCAAAAAGCAATTCAAATAAAGACAAATGGCAAAGATATTCATTCACTCTGTTGAAAAAATGGTTTTATTAGTATACTTTTTCTCATACATTAATATTGAATCGCATGTGACATAATTTTCTTAGCTCTTCCTATCATTTTATCATTATTAGTGTCTATCCTCGCTATAGCTGATATGACACTACATTGGGATATTGAGATTGTTGTACGATTACCTGTAATACTCACTCAATAATACCAAGTATGCAGTTATAAAATCATTTACAATTAATAATTTGTATTTTTAATTAGTTCATACATTACATTTTGCATATACGTAATATACTAAGGATATTTTTCATTATAATTATAAATCTCCTTCATCGAATTATTATATTATTTATGATTATAGTAACTAGTGGACGATTCCAAAAAATTTTAATCCTTTCGTTTCTCTACTATTTTTATGATATTGTCTTTAAATTCTAGATTACTTGCGTTACTGACCTTGTGTCGATAATTTTCCATTTTTTTGTCATCGCTGCTATTTTTACAAGGTGCACTGACTGATATTAATGGGAAAATTTCCGCTATTCATTTTATAGAAGTATTTAAAGTTTTCAAACCACACACTTAATTAACAAAATCACTATTCAATAGTGACTTCTCACAAATAAAACACAAATCAGCTATTATATTTAAAATTGTATTACCGTCGCGTCGTCTCATCTTATAGAAATACACAAAAAAAATAATGTTATGGCGTTGAAAGTCTAAAGAATACTGAAACTTTTTGAAAAATATCACACAATAATTATAAGAGTGAATAAGCCCTTGAAAATATCAGGTACTTGAGGGTTTTTGGATTTTAAAAAATCAATGAAAAAAAAAACCATGAAACAGAAATATCAGTTCAATTTAATATAAAAGTATTTTTACCAAACCACTTGAACGATGTCCGAGGTATTAAGTGGTAGAATGAATGAATGTATATATTCTAAGAATGGTTATTTAATTGAAATAATCAGTAAATCAAATAAATATTGATAATTTAAAATGACGATAGTATTTATTGTCATCCGCTTGTTTAGTTGCAGCTAATAATAAACTTCGAAGCCTCTGTGTGATTTATTGAAAAAAATAACTGTTTCTACAAATTTTCAGCTTGTTATGTCAAAATACCCTATTTTAATAATAATAGTTATTTAATGAAAAAAAATGTTTTTTAAACATCTCACATATGTGGGAACATATTTAGTGGCAAGTTTTTAAATAAAAATACAACCGGTAAATTAGGATATTAGTAATATATTATGTTCACAATACAATAGCCATATGACTTGACCACTTCACTGAATAAGACCATAGGAACTCTATTCTTATAATACTCACTACTTTATATTATCGTATTTATTGGAATTGCAGTTTTGTTTAAATATATTACAGATAACAGGGTATTTCATCATTCTGTTGATTTTGCTGATAAAAACACACCTGTTGGAAATATTTGTAAAACCCAAGAACCACTTATAGTTTTTGGTTTCAAAATTGTTGATAATCCACCAATATTATTACAAAGCAGGGAGTCTTTGTTTCGACCACTTTTTAAAAAATATAACTTTTATTATTTAATATTATCACTGAAAAATGTGTTTTTTGAAATAATAATATTAAATTATTATCAAAAATGAAATTATTTTAGTAAAGTAAAGTTTAAACAAGTGATCGTGAATAAGAAAAAGTATTGCGCCATCCCTGAAATGTTTGAATCTTTTTTGAAATGTGTAATTGTTGGTGAGTATTGTATGAGTATTATAAGGCAGGAAGAAAGGGACTGATAGTGATGGTGGTGGGGAGTCATAGCCGTGTCTTATTGGTTACTAATACACATGATTGTTCACACGTATATGGTGTCGGTGTGCGCAATGAAGACTAAGCTACCTGAAGATATCGCCTACAGTGTTTAGCAAATGAACGACTAAGAAGGCGATGTCTCCGTTCGTATTACTCGAGCGTCAAATTTTTCTCCCGTGGGCGATAACTCGAAACGTACCCCATAAGAAAAAACCTATCTTTCTCAATTTAAGCACTAGAATCGTGATTTTTTGTCAGAATATGCGCAATAATTAATTAAATAATAAAATGAGAAAAAGTTAAAAAGGTAATATCCCGAGTCATATTACTCTTAGTCGAGCCCGTCGATATACGCCTCTAGTATACATAACGGATCGCAGATTATATTCAAGGCAAACTTTTTTTACCTCAAGACATATTTTATTATTGTGTTCATAGGTTGAGCAACCAAGAATGGGTAGTACTAATTCTCAATCAGGAAATTCGCAGAGTACGTCCGATTCTGACCCTCCCAAAAACACCAACGCTATGGAGAAACGCAAGAAGAAGTACTCGAAAACCAAATGGAATCCTTTCGATGATATGTGCGTATTAAACTTTCTATTTGAAAATATCACCACTTTGAACTTCTTTTTTGATTTTTTATTTTAATATGTTTAGGGTAATGAAGCCTAAGGTGACCAAAACACCAGCGAGTACTACATCGGGAAATAAAAAACCCAATGACGACAAGGGGGGAAATAAACAACAAGATAACCAGCCTAAATTCAAGAACAACAAGCCAAAAGGAAAAGGCAAAAAAAATGTTCCGAAAAAGAAGGTTTTGCCTTTGAAAGTAGAGGATAAAAAAGAAGATAACCAAAAAGTGGAAATTGATGATATCCCAGTAAATGTGGATGACAAAGAACAACAAACAATTAATACTGAAGCGTTCTGGGATGATGAACCGAAAGAACAACAAACAGTTAATACTGAAGAGTTCTGGGATGATGAACCGAAAGAACAACAAACAATTAAAACTGAAGCGTTCTGGGGATGATGAACCGAAAGAACAACAAACAGTTAATACTGAAGCGTTCTGGGATGATGAACCGAAAGAACAACAAACTGTCAATACTGAAGCGTTCTGGGATGATGAACCAAAAGAACAACAAACAATTAAAACTGAAGCGTTCCGGGATGATGAACCGAAAGAACAACAAACAGTTAATACTGAAGAGTTCTGGGATGATGAACCGAAAGAACAACAAACAATTAAAACTGAAGCGTTCTGGGATGATGAACCGAAAGAACAACAAACAGTTAATACTGAAGCGTTCTGGGATGATGAACCGAAAGAACAACAAACTGTCAATACTGAAGCGTTCTGGGATGATGAACCAAAAGAACAACAAACAATTAAAACTGAAGCGTTCCGGGATGATGAACCGAAAGAACAACAAACAGTTAATACTGAAGAGTTCTGGGATGATGAACCGAAAGAACAACAAACAATTAAAACTGAAGCGTTCTGGGATGATGAACCGAAAGAACAACAAACAGTTAATACTGAAGAGTTCTGGGATGATGAACCGAAAGAACAACAAACAGTTAATACTGAAGAGTTCTGGGATATGAACCGAAAGAACAACAAACAAATTAAAAACTGAAGCGTTCTGGGATGATGAACCGAAAGAACAACAAACAGTTAATACTGAAGAGTTCTGGGATGATGAACCGAAAGAACAACAAACAATTAAAACTGAAGCGTTCTGGGATGATGAACCGAAAGAACAACAAACAGTTAATACTGAAGAGTTCTGGGATGCTGAACCGAAAGAACAAACAATTAAAACTGAAGCGTTCTGGGATGATGAACCGAAAGAACAACAAACAGTTAATACTGAAGAGTTCTGGGATGATGAACCGAAAGAACAACAAACAGTTAATACTGAAGAGTTCTGGGATGATGAACCGAAAGAACAACAAACAATTAAAACTGAAGCGTTCTGGGATGATGAACCGAAAGAACAACAAACAGTTAATACTGAAGAGTTCTGGGATGATGAACCGAAAGAACAACAAACAGTTAATACTGAAGAGTTCTGGGATGATGAACCGAAAGAACAACAAACAGTTAATACTGAAGAGTTCTGGGATGATGAACCGAAAGAACAACAAACAGTTAATACTGAAGCGTTCTGGGATGATGAACCGAAAGAACAACAAACAATTAAAACTGAAGCGTTCCGGGATGATGAACCGAAAGAACAACAAACAATTAAAACTGAAGCGTTCTGGGATGATGAACCGAAAGAACAACAAACAGTTAATACTGAAGAGTTCTGGGATGATGAACCGAAAGAACAACAAACAGTTAATACTGAAGCGTTCTGGGATGATGAACCGAAAGAACAACAAACAGTTAATACTGAAGAGTTCTGGGATGATGAACCGAAAGAACAACAAACAGTTAATACTGAAGAGTTCTGGGATGATGAACCGAAAGAACAACAAACAATTAAAACTGAAGCGTTCTGGGATGATGAACCGAAAGAACAACAAACAGTTAATACTGAAGAGTTCTGGGATGATGAACCGAAAGAACAACAAACAGTTAATACTGAAGAGTTCTGGGATGATGAACCGAAAGAACAACAAACAATTAAAACTGAAGCGTTCTGGGATGATGAACCGAAAGAACAACAAACAGTTAATACTGAAGAGTTCTGGGATGATGAACCGAAAGAACAACAAACAATTAAAACTGAAGCGTTCTGGGATGATGAACCGAAAGAACAACAAACAGTTAATACTGAAGAGTTCTGGGATGATGAACCGAAAGAACAACAAACAGTTAATACTGAAGCGTTCTGGGATGATGAACCGAAAGAACAACAAACAGTTAATACTGAAGCGTTCTGGGATGATGAACCAAAAGAACAACAAACAGTTAATACTGAAGAGTTCTGGGATGATGAACCGAAAGAACAACAAACAATTAAAACTGAAGCGTTCTGGGATGATGAACCGAAAGAACAACAAACAGTTAATACTGAAGAGTTCTGGGATGATGAACCGAAAGAACAACAAACAATTAATACTGAAGCGTTCTGGGATGATGAACCGAAAGAACAATACGATGAAACAACACAAAATCAGGATGAAAACCTGAAAAAAGATAACCTATCAGAAGTCGACATTATTGTTGTTGATGATGTTGAAAATCAAGAAGAAGGAAATATAAAGGAGGAAACTAAAAATGATTCGGATGAAATGAAAACAACACAAGTTGAGAAAACTCAAGTATCACAAAATGACGATAATCAAGCAAATGAAGATAATACAACTCAAGTATTAAATGATGATGATCAAGGGTCTCTGCCCCAAAATGAAATTGATTTACCTAAAAACGTAGAAGAATCTGAAGTACCACAAAACGAAATTGAAAAACCACCGAAATCGTACGAAGATGAAGAAGCCAAAAAGGCGAATGAACTTGTAAAAAGAGAAATCGATGAACTTAAGAATGAAATCGATTTGTCTAAAACAGAGGAAGAATCCGAAGAACCGCAAAATGAAATTCAAACACCACCAAAATCGTACGAAGGTCAAGAAGCCAAAAACGTGAATACACTTGAAAAGGAAGAAAATGTCGAACTTAAGAATGAAATTGATTTACCCAAAAAAGAACCCCAAGAAGGCGTGACAAAGAAAGGAAAGAAACGTCCAAGAAAAAGACACCAGAAAAAAGATAAAAAACAGTTGAAGGAACAAAACCTCCAATTGAAAAAATCAGAAAATGAGCCGAATAATAAAAACGAACAAGATGAAATAGAAAACTTTCAGAAGAAAGAAGAGAATGATCAGCCTATTGCTATAAAAGAGCAATCAAAAATTGATAATCTGGAATCAGAAGAAGAAAAGGACCATTCAAAAAAAGAAGACGATCAAGCAGAAGAAACAGTTGATGAATTAAAACAGGGTAAAAAACCCCCTAAAAAGGATGATGATTCATCTGGACAGCCTAAAAAAGATAATAATCCAGGCAATGCCGGTGATGATCAAGCACCAGATAAAAATAACGAAGAAAAAAAACAAAGCGATGAACGAAATGAAAAAGATCAACGTAAAAAAGAAAATGATCCAAACGATGAAATCGATAAAGAGAGCGGTGAAATAATTGAACAGGTTCACGATGGTAAAGATCAACTTAAAAATGAAGATAATCCAGAACAAAACGACGTTCAACCAATTGAAAATCAAGTTCTATTAAATGATCCACCGATCCCAGAACCAAATGAACCAGTTCCAGAGATGGATCCCCCAATACAAGAAAGCGGGGAGGTCAATCAAGAAAATGGGGAGCCGGTTGATCAAACCGGCCAAGCAGTACAGGATGAGTGCTCATCTCTTGAAAAAAGCGATCCCATAATACAAAAACCTGATGAACAAATTAAAATCAGTGACACTTTGATTGATTTGATTCCAGAAAATACAACCCCGCTGCCCGATAACGGTCCGCCAATGCAGGTGAATCAACCGATTAAAGAAATTAAGCCACCGCTTCAAGAAAATGACTCGCTTCAAGAAAATGTTCTTATTCCCGATCCTCTGGTTCAAATCGATGATTCAATTAATCAAGCCAGTGAGACATCGGCTCAAAAAAATGATACACCGATACAGAATAATCCAGCTATACAAGAACAAACTCCACCATTTCGATCAAGTGGTCTACCGGCTCTGCAATATGGCGAAATAATTAGAGCTAACAACGGCGGGCCTTATCCGCAAAATCGCCGCGATATTCAAATTAACTCTGCACCCATACAAAGCAACATTCCACCAATTCAAGGAATATCAATGGATGTAGCTGGTGCGTCCGTTTCAGGAAATTCCAACGGAGAAGCAAATGTGCGAATGAAAGTTATTCGTCCAGTGAATCAAGCAAATTGGGAAGCACAACAAGTTAACCCAATGACAGAATATCGTGGAGTCCCGATATTTGAACATCTACCCGTTCTTCAAAATTTCGTTCCCATTGAACGCAGCATTATGCCGATTCAAGAAAATGAGGAATTAATGCCAGAAGAGGCCCAACAAGTTCCAGAAAAACGTGAAGAAGAACGTTCTCCAAATGCTTTTGCATATGATCCATTTAACTTCTATGATACCATCGCGGAGGCACCATTCTACATACACTACGGAGAAGGATGCGATAGAATCCAGATTCCAAGGGTTCTAAAGGACTGTCTAGAACTTGATATGATGTGGGCAAAGACCGGATTTCAGATGATTCCACTGCCCAACACCATTTCCGTTGGATACATGATCTCCAAATATTTCCGTTTCACTGGCCAACGTGATAATGGAGTCACATACAATATCAGAACAACATTCGATTATTTGCACGACTTGTTTATCACAACTCTAGAGCCAGAGTTGCTGTATGAGTCTGAAAAGCCTCAGTACGACGTTTTGGTCAAAGAGTATTCGAACGAATCTCTAATTAACATCTACAGTCCTATTTATTTCCTTAGGCTGATTGTACGCTTTCAATACAAATTGAACAAGCAAATTCCGATCTTTGGCCTAACAAACGATGAAATTGATACAATTTCTGAGGAAATTCAACATTTCCTCATATATCTAGCTCACCACAAGAGCATTGAGCGCTTTCTTTCAATCTACTCTGAGTAAACACGAAAAGCGCAGTCCAAAGTGACATTCTTCTATACTTACTTATTATATCCCCATACTTATCGTAAACCTCGTAAATATCGAGACTATATTAAATGTGGAATATTGATGTGAAATATTGATGTGAAATATTGATGTGAAATATTGATGTGAAATATTGATGTGAAATATTGATGTGAAATATTGATGTGAAATATTGATGTGAAATATTGATGTGAAATGTTGATGTGAAATTTTACTAGGTCAATTATTTTTACAATGTGGGATTTGTTGCATTAATTTCATCGCTTACATTTTTCACTTATTTTATCCGTTTTGATGCGACATTTCCAATTTTTGCGCCCCGAAAACATATTCTTCAAATGTTTTCGTGTTTGTATGTATGTTTTAAACACTTATTTGTAACTTTTATTGTGTACTTTCTTCTTATTATGTAATGCGTTTTTAAAAAATCGGTTTGTCCCTCAATATGTGTCATTTTAAGTATTTATATTTTTTAATATACATATACCTCCATATAATATATTTACCCAAGGCAAGTATTGATGGACTTACCATTGATAAGATGCGTGTTTTGCAACCCTATTTAAAAAAACAGTTAAATTATACAGTGTCCAATATTATATTTCGGACGATAAATCTTCTGTAAGGTTTAAGAATGAAATTCCAAAGTAAAAATATATATATATATATTATTATATATATATATATATATACATATTCTACAAATTATTGTGAATATTTACTGAATTTTTATATTGTTATTTTTTTTTCCAAAGCTCAATTCAGAAAACAATTCAATTCTGAAAAATTATTTAAAATGAGCTTATTTTAAAATATCTCCCCCTTGGTAATTTTTGATATTGTATTTTTTGGCTCGTCTTTCCCATCCGAGCAGACCCCAAACAGTGTATTTTTGAACGTCCTTCTCAAATTGAATTCCAGAAATGCTTTTTGCATTGGACTTTTCATCCGTGCAAATGAATTCTTTAAATTTTCTTATACACAAAATATAGATATACCTTATTATAACTAACTGATCAACGATTAAGCCATCAAATTATCAAAATTTCATCTTCTCGAACCAATACAACAAAAGAATTGGGTGTATTTAATTATTATATTCATATTTACACAAAAAAATGAGATTACTTTGTACAAGATATAATTTTCTGAACCAATTGGGCTGTGTGATATTTCTTTTATCCGACACTATTGTGATATTTTAATTAATACTTTCTCAAACATTCTACTTTTCGTTATGTAACATTCTCTTTTGTTGATGACTGATTTTTGTTGTAACTTACCAAATGTAATTGACCAGGTTTAGTATAATAAATATTAATCAGATAACAAAAAGCATTGCGTTTTTCTTATTTAACACATAGAAAACTCAGCGAATTCATAATTGTGATTTTTCACTCTTCTTTTTACAGGAACGCTAAGACTGATTTTCATATAGAATGTATTATTGTGAATAAAAATTTAAATTCAAATATTATGAGTTTGGTGTACTTGATTCATAAAATGGCCGCCTCAGGATTCTTTGTAAATAATATCATGTATATTTCACAGATGGCACAAGTTCATTTCTCGGCTACTGAAAATTTACTAATACATGTACTGAAAAATTATTTGTTGGCTACAATTTTAATAGTGGCTTTATGAGATTCATAATTCAAATTAAGCAGACCTGGAAATTATCATCAAATTGGTCCTCTTTTCGATACACACCGGTTGCATTTTTTTAGTATCTCCATTATTAATTTCATGTTCAAAACCCTAAAACCCTCGGGAATATCCACCAACTAATACTAAATAAATATTCAGTTAAAAAGCACATTATTTTGAATGAAACAAGATAAAGAATTTATTTTTTATTTCATGAATTACATACACTTAAAAATGTTAATAAGATTACACCAAATACCTACTTCATAACGGAGTCTTATTTTTTGGTATTTACATGAATTAATATCACAATATTACAACATTCACGATGAATGACAGTTAAATATATATATATATATATATCAATTTAGAATAAAATCACAAAAAACATGAGATTCGAAACATGATACATCGAAAAATTTTAACATTAAGAGTAAAACATTCTCACAAGAGTGGAATCGTGGGGAAAAATATGTTTTATAGTTTAAACCTTAAATGAGATCTTTATTTATTTCATTCACAAATCTTTCACCCATTGATTTCCTAATTATTTAAATTACAGAACATTCAGGATGATTTTCCAAATGACTTGACCAAATAAGAAAAAGAGTTATCAAAAATATAAATTCATTGAAAGGATGTGTGCATGCGAGTCTGTGTATATTTTGAATTGTTTGCCAAAATACACCTGATCAATTAAACCACCGTATCAGTATGTTCAAAAGAAATATTCAATAGGAACGTGTACCTCAAAAGTGTTTCCAAGATTTCTATAATATTTAATGGGATAACCAACAAAAAAAAAATACATTTCTAATTGAAGATTTTGGTTCCATCGGAGACCCGAATTTTCCAATACACACAATTCATTGTGGTTTGATTTGTTTATGAATAAACTTTTAATATTAATTGATAATAATGTAGTGACATATTAACCTACTGACATCCAGTAATTGAACATATTCTTGAATATTGATTATAAAACACTGGATAAAAAGTATAAACATTAGTAGTTTTTTTTTTAATTATCATTCTTAACTATAGGTTTATGATATCAATTGGCAAGTTAAAATGTATATTTACAATTGGCATCTGCTTAATGAAAGCTCGCCTCAGTTAAATATTTAAGAGACTTTTATTAAAAAAAAAAAAAATATATAATTTTTTAAATTTACATATTGTGGACTAGATTTTTTTTCCATAAAAAAAATTAAATGCACAAATTAAGTTGATTGAAAAACAACAATATAAATAAATGTACTTTTGTGAATGATTTAAATGAAACAAAATTCATAAAATAAATAATGCCAAGACATGGTAATCAAATTTTTTTTTGTTAAGACATTTTAAAATATATTCGTACACTGATTACAATTAAAATATATACATGTACACAGAGATTCATATTTTTTTCATATAATGAAGTGAATGGAATGGTATGGAATAAATTTAAGAATGTTTCAATGACTTGTATCTCTCTTTTTCCAAGTGATCGT
This sequence comes from Agraylea sexmaculata, assembly GCA_022606485.1. Classification (NCBI taxonomy): domain Eukaryota; kingdom Metazoa; phylum Arthropoda; class Insecta; order Trichoptera; family Hydroptilidae; genus Agraylea; species Agraylea sexmaculata. The sequence goes on along the minus strand of JAGTTH010003007.1, from coordinate 20,225 downwards.
ACGGGGCCTCTCGTTCAAATGTTGCCATCTCCATAGCTGTTGATTATTGAGTAATGGTTTTTATAAACTGTTATTAATGGAAATTATACTTAAAATGTGACATACCATTTTCAGCAAGGATCGGTGCGGTGTGTAAATAATGCCAAGTTGCCTCATGCCTGGTAACTCCAGTGTCGAGATGACATCTTGAGAGTTGTTCGGACACTTGCCTAGCCAAAGCTCGGCATTTATCAAGATTTATACGATTACCGGAGACCCTTCAAATAAAATAAATTTGGTATTATATTTTTATTTGATTTTACATTATTTAAATCACCTAGTGGGGGCGGCCTGATTGATAAAATGCAAGTCTCGACAGGTGATGCTAAAGCAAGGAACTGCTGGTTGCGTAGAAGCTGCAGCTGCTGCTAAAGCTGATCTGTAACGAGCATGATTACCACTCGGTTCCATACAACGCTCTAAAGGAGGCAACTGCTGAGCCACACCACCACAGCGAGACCACTAAAAAATATTAAAATGTTATTTTTTAATTTAGCAGACAAGATCCTACGTCAAAATGAAAAGACGTGTTTTTAATGTAATAAAAAAATTACAGACTAGAAGAACGCAGCAAGCAATGTGATAAATTATTGAAATTATACATATAAGAGAAGCTTTGATGAATAAATGATGAATTACCGTTTTCTTTAGTCTTGAAATGGGTGCCATATTCAAAGCACTCACAATCGCCATCAAGGAATTGAAATTTCCCAAATTAAAGCACTCACGAGCGCACAAGACCCAGTGTTCCAAAAGTCGAGCCCTTTGCTTGGTTTTTGCGGCCTGAAAAATAAAACAAATAAATATAAAAAAAATATTTTTATACGAATAGTTAAATTGGAAAATACTTTACCTTCAAAATTTCTGTAGCCACCAAATAACTGAGCCGGTTGAACCAGTTCGCGTACGCTTCGAGATTTTTCGTCTTCTTCACTTCTTGGTGGATTCCATCTTTGTTGACAGACGGCTGAACAAAAGCCTGTACAAACTCTTCGGGTCCCACGAAAGACAAACGATGCAATTCGACCAAAGTCAATTGGCGAGCAAGTGCCAATGGTGTGAGGTTAGTTGATAAAATGTCCACCTGGGATAATCGCACGTTTAGTAAAGACGTAGATTGGCGACATTATTAAATTTACAAAGTTTAAATTACCGGCGACATTTGGTCAGTGGACGAAAGCGGCGTAACTTCAATTAAAGTTTCTTCGTATCTTTCCAATGCTGTCAAACGATCGAGGAGTTTCTGCAGCATAACCGAGACTTCATCTCGAAGAGTAGCCATATCTTCGGCGGCACATCTATAAAAAAATATTTTTATTTTTAGTATAATCGAGGATCACAAGTACAATTTTCTTTCTCCTGATTGCAATGCTGGAGAGAGAATTGTATATGTATATATTGGAAATCAGAAGATAACAAATCCTTCCTTCTGAATACCTTCTGACTATAATCGAGAACTATTATAAAAAATAATTATCAAATAATTATCATCTGAAATGTGAAAGCTCCAGTACGTATTTGTATCGAATATTTTTTTTTACCTTTGGGTGATGGTTCGAAGAAGAGCCATGACTCTATCATCGCGGAAATCATATGGGAAACTCTTGGTCCATTCTCCGAGGAGTCGGATTAAAGATGTCATCTCAGACAGGGCCGCTTCTTCAGCAGCAGCTCCAGGTACGGAAACCTAACAAATCATTTTCAAGTTTGATTGCAAGACATCCGTTACAAATAAGTTATTTGACACTTGAAATAACGCAATTTAAAAATAAAATTTGAAATATTTTTATTATAAATTATTTCCTTAAGAATAAGCTTATTAATTTAAATAACCAAGATTTAGAGGTTGTATCAGTTTGGAGTCATTGAAGGTCGGTGCGTTGATAAAATTTATATGTTTATACAATCATTTTATAAATAATTACTGACACAATGCTTTTGATTACATTAACCATGACTAATCGAACATTTGTTCATTAATTAAATCCATTTTGACACAGCTGTACTCCGTGAAATATTTTTTATTAATATTAATCCTGACCTCCCAATGATTAAAGTCAATCTACATTTTTTTCTTCCGATTAGAATTTGAATAGTAATAACCATATCCATACACCATTACGAGTATGTTGGTAAGAACAATTCGTATCATTTCAGATATAGTGGCGTTTGCCTAGTCGTGAATGTTTGTGAGTATATTGGTGCAATTAGATATAAACATGTCACAGTCAAACTGTGACCAAATTCGTTCTAATATTTGACTGAAAGCTATCAATATTTATTTAACAATACACTCACAAACATCTACACCTTTACTAACTGACATATGCAAGTATTTGTACAGGTATCTCGAGGGATTCGAAGCTTGTTTACTATAAATTGACTGTTTCATTTAACAGCTCTAATTGGCAACGACAAATATACTAATGACGACTAAAATAAGCAAATTTCTCAGACGGAGAGTGTGCTGCTAACTATTGAATTTAAGGACGTGATTATTGTTCTAATGGATTTAGTTGTTAATTTAAAATAGCAAGACTCCAATATTTGAAATTAGAATCGTTCCATACAAAAATCCGAACTTCGAGGCGGCTTATTTTACATACAAAAGCTCATTCTTCGTAATATTGATTGAAAGGTAAAAATATGCACCCATTATGTAATGATGCAAATGTAATGGAGTGCAAATTCAACACGTAGTAACATTGAGTAAACAAGTCGACAGATATTTTGGTTCGACCAAACGATTGATCCAAAACAAATTGTTAAGGCAAATACTGAAATCTAAAACATAACAGCCACTTGCAAGTCTCTTTGAAATCGAACTGTATGCGGGATACAAATATGATGATAGGGAATTTGTTGTACGACAAATAAAGAATATACGTTAACTGCCAATCCAACGCAGGCCATACAACTAGCTGTATGTACATATATCAAGATGGCGAACCATGTAGACGAGTACAACTACTAGTCTTGCCGCACGCTGGAGAACGTGGCTTTTTTTAGCATATGCGATGACATCACAATAACCCATTCTTTTATATATAATATGTATGTATATACCGTGACGCACTACTCCCTTTTGGGGTTGGCCCGGTCTGTTGCTGCACTCAGATTTATAAATTTACAATCCTTCTCCATTCACTTCTGTCCTTTCATATCTCCCTTGCTATAATAAGCCTTAGGGTTGCCTCAGTCAAACTCATATGCTTGGTCGTCCATCTTAATATTTAAACACTCCATTATATGTCCTGCTAATTAATGTCGTTTATGTGGAATTTGAGCTTTGACTGGTTTATACATTTTGTAACAAAGCAACGCAACAATGCTTTATGTACGGATTCGGAAGTAAACTATTGTAAAGGTAATATATGATTTCCGAATGTTTCGTAGTGAAATTAAATAATCCTACCGGATTTACAACGCCTCGCTGTAACGCCGGTAGTTTTCAGAAAACGCAACGAACGCCCGGAGAAATATTTAATTTACCTGTCCACCGGTAGATGTGTGTCTTTTGCACAGCATCGCAAGTAGTTCGTGTGGTCTCACATAGAGCCTACTACAGAGTAGAAAGGCAAAGAGAAATGCCCTGTCAGCTCCAGGACGAAGGAGATCCACTAGAGCCTCCAGGGTTCCGCTGACTAGTTGACCGTCCCTGTATTCCAGCTCGCTGACCACCATGTCTGCTACTCCTGCGGCCAAGTTCATAACTCCGCTGCTGCTTCCACCAGCCTTCTGCAAAATACAGGATGTTACTCTTTTAAATATAACAACCGAACTGTGCTAAATGTATACGTCCGGAGGAGCTTCTTACTAGCGGTTGTTATTTGTTTTCATTTGAATTACAGTTGCTCAAGGTCCTAACACCTGACCATCTTGGAAATCAGAGTATGTACCTATGATGGCTGCGGAATTTATTACAATTATTCCTGATCTATAGACCAACGAATTTATTTATATTTTGATTTGAACAGCACAATCTAATTATTTGGGCTTTAGAGAGTAAATATGTAATAATAATATATATATATATATATATATATATATATATATATATATATATATATATATATATATATATATATATATATACCGTGACGCCTTCCCAATTGGCGGGAGTCCCTTTATAAGGGGTTGACCAGGCCACCTTGGCCTTTACGGGAGAATATAGTAGAGATGGTTTCCCAGGCCACCACACAGCAATGAGTACTTAAGATCTAGTTTGCTAAGCTAGATCTACCAAGTGACTCCGGTGCCGTGAATTGAACCCGGGAGTCTTCACTCACGAATCCGTTACACTAACCACTGGGCCACAAGGCGGCTGTAATAAAAAATCATATTCATAAGAATACAATAATGTATTTATACATTTTTTTTTACAAAATTGCATAATTTATTTGGGTAATATTTACATATATAAAAACGGTCATCGATTGTCTCATTTCATAGGATTCATAGAGCTATCCGAGTCTACCTTTATTCGCATGCAAAAAGGCAACAGTAAACTACTGCATTGAATACTTCCCCTAGAAAGCCTACTACGTACAATGTAACAAATCAATCCCCAGGATAAAAAGTATGATATGCATACATTGATCAACTCGTGGCTGTATTAATATTCAAAATACATTATTACTTTGTTATCAATAAATAAATCAAATCAATGTATATAATTTGTAAAATATACTTAGCATTGAATAGTTTGTATCGTGATATAAAACATGTCAACAATCAATTTGACAAAGTGTAATATTCGATTTTAAATTGTCAATTTTCGGTATGCTAATAGTTGTTCGTCTAAATAGTCAATTTTAGTAATAGTATTGTCAATCGCATACGGAATGTACACAAGTACAATGTAAACTAATCTCCGAGAGCATAACAATATTCGAGCACAATTCATGTAGTTGTTTATTTAATATAATTCGCCCATGCAAATATGAATATGGCGGAAATCGACTTTGGGGTGTTTCCTTTACATATCTAAAAATAAAAATAGAGGAAACCTTTACACACGGGGAGGAAACGGTAGTATTTTGAAGGCGGAATCGGCAAACTGAAAAAGAGAAGGGATGATGTAGACTATGTCAAAGGCATTGCTTTTGGAACTTATGCACAAGTGGCACTTTCAACTCTCAGTTCAGAAATTTTCAAATCTAATTTGATCCGACTTCAGCATTTCTATTCAAATGCTCAGCTTTCTGTGCCACTATAATGATAACTGCGACATGCTAGATTGAATTAAAACACAAATTTCAATTGTGACAGATGAATATATTGATCATATTGTGGACTTTCTCAGCGGTATTCAATATGGAACTTCTAATATTAGATATTCTGCTGCAGATTATTTCACTCACAGGATTTAATTATTTCTTGCACTAAAGGTGCATTTATAAATTAACGTTTCCTTTGAGAGACTAACCTTCTTTTAAAAGGCGTAGGTGGGGTTAAAATCAAACATAACTAGGGCATTTTACAAAGTAAGATTATAAGAAAATAATCGATTTTAGTGGCTTTAAAAGACAGTCAGATTGTATTTACTGTCATTATTGACAACAACTAGATTTAAACATGTACCCATCATTTAGTATCTTGCCCTTTAAAAAACCAATGAACGGTTTTCGGAAAAGACTATGGACTTTTTGATTAAATGTGATCTTTATATTTATAGCACTCTTTTATGAATATGAATTTATTAATAAATAGAACGTAAATAATAACTTAGTATATACACGAATCATTCGTATAAAAAAATTGCAACAACCCTTTTGTGGTTTTCTATAGAAGAAAACACGACATAATACGATTTCGATCCGTAAATAGGTTGACGAAATCTTTATCGTTTTTTCAGATTCAATGTGACATCGAGAAATAGAAAGTGCACTTTTTAGTATTGCACTTGAGACTGAAGAATAATCAAATGGATGCACAGTCGGATAATTAACTGGGTGTATTGTCAGCGAAAATAATGTTGCTACAAAAGTCGAGTAGATTGTATTTCTTTGTCGTTACAAACAAACGTTCAGCCTGTGTAAAACTGTCGTCCTTTTCCTGAAAAGAACAGACAAACGAAGTGTTGTTTCAAATTGTGAATTTCTATAGAAAGCTGTTGTTAGAATACAATATATTATTATATATTTTTATTTATATAAAAAATGTAACTTATAAAATATTGGGGAAGTTACATGAAATAAATTTATTTAATTATGAAATTCCACCCCAACGTCAACACTATAAACAATTTAACTTCTTTCATTTATGAAAAACTCACAATAACAATCAAATCTTGCGTTGTTTAAAAATACGCACTCTGGTTAAGAATATTTATGGATCAAATAATTTTCAAACACGATCTAAGAGCACAATTCCTTGTATAATGGCTGCAACTTTTTTTTTTATTTTAGTATAATTTTGGTCATACAATTGAATGAATTAACTGGACGATTAATTGATTTCATAAGAAGTGTCTTTTTTATAAAATGCAGACTTTCAATTGGCAGATGGAGATTGAGTTAGTTTTTTTATTGTTTTTTGATCAAGTTTTTGGCCATTGCGAACGGGTAAAAATGAAAAAAACTACATTATACACTTCATGCAATATTCCGGGAATTAATTTTCGCAGAATGGTACATCAGAATTTAATTTCGAGCGCTGACTTGTGATATCCCGAACGATATTGATTATAGATTATGTAATTTTGCATGAAAAATGTGGTCTACTCCATATTGCATCTGCTGTAAGACGAGTTTACTACTCTGACTGGTGGAGCAGCAAAAAAATTGCAATTTAAAATATGAACTATTACAATGTAAGGAATATATCAAATTCAAAATTTAGGCAAGGTATGTAATCGTTTTTGAGACAATTTAAATTAGTTTGCATAGCGATTTCGCAAGCAATTTGCTTTGGCTTGTCTTGGTCTTGCAATTTGTATGGAAAGTACGTGACTATTCCTCCCATAGACAGGATTCTGAATGACGAAGCTGCGATTTAAACTATAATATCTTCCGATTCAATAACCCAACCTATCAAAATTACAATTATTGTCAGACATAATACTAAAACCGATTAAGATATACTCGGTTAAAGGCACCCTTCACTTAAAATATAGGTTACGACTTGAAGCAGCCAAGTGTAAAAGTGTGTAGCAGCCAAGTATAAGTTATAATATGTATAATTCTAAGATTAAAATAACAAAAATAAAATAAAAAGAATATAAAACCAAACACGCTGGTATAACAATATGAAATGAGGCGGGGCTTTATAATATGGTAATTTTTACATTAAGAATATGGAAAAATTTCAACAGTGTTTGCGGTTACAAGAAAATCCTTCCGGGAAAATTCAATTATCAGTAATGTGTGTTTGACGCGATTTCAATTATGTAAAATTAAAATATATAATGAGATTAACATATTATATAAAAATATATAATTATTTCAATATTTACAATAATTAGAGCTGATAGTATTAAAAGACCCAGACTTGGGAGTTAATTTGAGTTATAGTTTATATACTTATTTTATTTCTTTGAATAATAGCTTATATTATAGTTCATCAGTAATTTCTTTAATCTGAATTTACGCGGGTTATAACAATTATATATTCTTATGAAATAAATTTTACAAGATGATCTTTTATTTTGCGAGAATATTTGAGGATAGGAAAGGTTAAATAAATATTCCATATTTTCAGCTTAATTTCAAAAAATAACTAATTTCATATTTTCGGTCACCTGTTAGATAGTAACAATAGTTTCCGCTAGTAATAATAGGCTCTTGTCTTTTCTTAAGTAGCATCCCAACTGTGTAATTATTTTTTGATTTATCAATCTTTTTTTTCAGTACCCACCCTGACAATTAAGGTCTTTTTTGACTGATTAATTTGTATGATTTTCTCAATTTTAAACTAAATATAAAACCCATTTAAATTTAGAGGTAATCTGAAATATATTAATACACGCTGTATGTAGATTTGGATTACATTCGATACATTTTCAAATGAATATTCATATTTATCGTCCGAATCACTGTTAACAATCATTAAAAATACACTGGTCGAAATAAAATATGAAAATACCATAAGAGCAAACACATGTATTAAATGTTTAATTGTTAAAGCATACATCGGACTGTGTTTAAAAGGGGTGGTTGGGGAGACTTTCCCGCTTCTTCCATCTACTCCTACTGCATCAAACCCCATGAATTTACCATGAGTAGAAATACCATTATAGTACCTTGGCGCTGCGCTTTGACTATAACTAAACACTACAATAGAGGAATCTCTCGTTATTTATAATAAAACGAGATCGGCCGTACATAACATGCATAATAAAAATCCACACTGTAAATAAATAATTTCAGCAAGAAGACACACTTCTTTGATAAAAATAATTTATTATATTAAAATTATTGCCTATACAAAAATTCCACAAACTGTCTTAAAAAAGACTTCGATTATGGCTTTTTGGTACGTCCAATTAGTCTTTAGCAACACTTTTGACTAATTAAATCGATTAATAGATATTTACTAATCTGATCTTTATTATAACAGAATTATCATAGACTCGATGTAGAATAGAAGTGAGGGATATCAATTTTTAACTTGTTAAAAATTGTATAATATGTAAGAAACAGAAATTGGATGCTGCTTTTCGATAATAATTATTAATTAACACAATAAACTTTGCAATATTTTAACAATTACTGTCTTTGGTGTCAAACAGACCTTGGCGGTAATGGACGGGACTATTGTTCGGAGAAAAATGATACAAACAAGTGTATAAAAGAAGAACAAGTGAAGTTCCTCGTAGGCTGTACCAAAAGAGCGTCTATTATGAATGTCACATTTCAGATTTATAAACGGAAAGCACTGACTTGGAACTTTGACACAGAAACGGCCTGACTTCATACATTTAAAGAATCCATTCATATATGTAAAAGGTTTTCACAGCCAAACTATTTTCATCGCAAACAAATACGTTTCGATTTTGACACGTGCATTTCAACCCAAAACATTACGTTTTAAAACATTTTTACGAATACAAATGTTGCCGACGCGAAACAACACATCCATCATGTAGATACTGCAATTTTAACTATGCTCCGATAGCTTAAAAAAGCTAAACCAAACTTCAAAAGTTAACTTATACATTCTGTATGCGATGAATATGAAATATCTAGCTTCACCTGAGAATCAGCATTGAGTTCAGATGGAGATGCAGAAGTTGCTCCGGCAGAACCGTTCAAAGTTGACCTCATGGCACAACAACCCACTGTTGATGGAGAAAGTCCGCCGCTCTGTAACAATATTTAAAAAAACACCTGTATAATAAAAATACAATAAATGGAATCAAAGATATAAAAGCGCAAAATAAATTTCATGAAAGCCGCCTTGTGGCCCAGTGATTAGTTTGACGAATTTGTGAGTGAGACTCTCTAGTTCGATCCACGGTTGTGTCCACTGGTGGTGGTAGATCTACCGTAGTGAACTAGATCTTATGTACTCATCGCTGTGGAGTGGCCTGGGAAACCACCTCTACTATATTCTCCTGTAAAGACCTAGCAAACCCCTTACAGGGGATTCCGTCAATAGGGAAGGTTGCACGGTATTTTATTTATTATTTTTAAATTAAATCCAAATGAAACCATAAAATAGACAATGAGTATGTTTTTCTTTTATTAATCTACCTTAACGATTGTCAAAATAGAAGTGAAATTCTAATGCTCTCTTTTGGGAGCTAATATTTCAAGATCGAAATGGTTAAAAATAGTGAACATTTTACTCTCACGTAGGCGGTGACACAAAAAAATTAGGCTGTTCGTTGGCATTAACTTTTTGTATATTTTTTCAATGAATAAATATCACTTAATTACAATTTTTAATACCATCTACTTGGAACTAGTTTATTAGTATAAATGTAACGAAATAGGGGGGGCCGTATATTTTACTCAAAGGAGGGCCGAGATTTTTTAGACAGCGCTGAAAAGCGAGAAACGCGTATATTAAAAACACTGTGCAAACTGCAAAAAATATATTATATTTTATATTTAAAAAATGGAGTTCGTGTTTGGATGTTTACCAATACATTTTAGTGGAAAACTAGTGGTATTTAGTTTATAATTGAAGCAGTTTGCACAATGGCGTCTATTGTTTCTGAATTAAGCACTTAATTCGGTGTTTTTTGCATCAGACCAGATTACATCACACTTGATAAAGTTAAACCTGAACTACCTGCTGAAATACGTGTACATATTATTTTTATCATCGCCATTGATTTTCAATACGAATAATATAAATAGGTTCGTCATGGATATCAGCAATGCTTTTGAAAACGTTTCGAAATAAAATAAAATTGTATTTTTAGTGTGATTTCGTTTGAGTTGAACGTCGCCGCTTTATTTTTGAAAAGGTTGAATGGTTTGACGACTATTTCATATTAAGCCGATTATCAGTATATTGAAATATGTATATGAATAGAAATTTTACTAATTGGACAGTTCATTTTTTTATTTAACTAAGCTAGGGTATTTTATTTTGTATAATGAATATAATTACGCAGAACTAAGGTTTTCTTTGAAATTAACAATGTTTGAAGTTCAACTTTTGTTTGGCGAGACTTGAATTTATAATACACAAAATAATAATATTGGTTTCGTCCCGCTGCACTTTCATAATTTGTTTATATACATAATATTTATCAAACTATATTAAATTAAACTCGATTATTTTGAATGCAAATATAAAACAAGAGTGTAGTATGATCCATATCGATAGCACAGTTGTAAAGAGTCACTAATTAAATTAAAATTTATTGAAAATGTCACACAAAATTGAAATCACGTCGATTAAAAATACAAACGATTGAATCAATTCGATGTGATTCTCCTAATTGAACATTAATTCCTATCGATTACGTAAATCAAACAATGAAATAAAAATAACTTGCATCAAAATAATAATAATAAATTCAGCAGCAATACGATGCGATGATTTCTCCGAACTTCATAGACTAGAATAAAAATCCATTGAGTGGGAAATCTCTTCAAATATTTACTATTTTTCAATGTCAGGTGAAAACTTAACTTTTGCATTACCTCCCACGTATACTTTATTACGAAGTTAAGGATATAAGAAAGCTTTCTGATTTTTTCAAGAATAATGCTTTTTTATTTTAATTTCCCAACTATAAATCAAAGGCTTTTAAATGTTGGGAGAGATATTATGTTACACAGTATGCATTTTCATTAAATAAGCATAACATTATTATACTTTGTGGTAGCGGAAAAAAGCTTTGTATTAAAGAAAATAATTAAAAATCAATATAGTAGAATATCGCAGTATGAGCTTACTGAAATATTGATTATTATTGTGTTCTGCAGCGAAATGTGCATCGGTTTTCTAATAATGAAATTTCATTGTGTGGACCAATAACAAATGAAAATTGAACAAAAAGGCGATGAAGAGGTAGAAATAAAACGATTACAGATTTTTTATTTCCGCGTGGAAATTGCCTCTTTACACAGCTAAACTTTAGAAGTGCACCATTCAAACCACCAAGTTTATGTAATACACGCAAGTTTCCTTTTATATATTCAGAACATTTTATCAACCCAATCCCGGAATTGAATTTGGAGGCGAGGATACCTGAGTTAATAGAAGTGGTGGAGATATCAAAACTAGTCCTGGCATAAGGTCATCTTCACGTCACCTTCATAAACTAAACACTCTAACTAACGACTAAGTCGTCTCAGAATCTGGTATCATATCTGTTACAATATTATACGTATCGTGGATATGCCAATCTCTATTGCTTTGACGTATAAATTGAAGAGACGTAAACTAATTTCAATGTAGTAATTAGATTGGGAAACATGTTACATTAATTATTGTACAAATACTACACACGGTACATCGAGGCATATAAAAGTCAGAGAATTAAAGTGACATTGTTTGTAATTCGCTGTAAGGGTATTCTATCTATAAATTGATTTAAAAAATATCTTGAAATATTTTGCAGTATTCACATAATATATTTATAATTAGTAAATTATTATATGAATATTATGCAATTAATTTTGTTTGATTAATGAAGAGAAACTTTAGATGCGATTTCCTCAAAATCTGTTTGTGTCACTTATAAATGTTTCAACTATATACATTTTATATGTTATTAACAAAAATTGATTATATATATATATATATATATATATATATAGCATATATATATATATATATATATATATATATATATATATATATATATATGTATATCGTGAGAAATTTGTATTATGTACGCAAACTATTAATTAAAGTGAAAGTACAAATAAATTATAACACCGGATCAAACAATATTTTTCCAAAGGTAACATTGAACTATTTTGATTCAAGACAGTAACCCACTTTTGTGTCAATTAAAATAATTTGTTGTGATGTCGCTTTTGTGCAAAACACAAAGCAGACGTAATTTTATATACCTACGGAGAATCCTTACAAACGCGTTATATGCGTCATTCTCTTGATTAAAATAATAATCTAAACATATATAAAGAGGAGATCATTCAGTGTAATTGCATCGCAATTAATCTTGGCAATAATATTTTTCGATGATGACAGGAGACTTTTGGACAGGAGGTAAATTTGCTGTAGAAAGACCAAAGTGCACGCAAACTAACTAATAAACAAATTAAAAGAGCTTTCATAAGCATATTGCAAGCACTCTGTGCCCTCTTGACACTATTAAGTAATTAAGGGACGTTGTCTACCTAATTTTATAGGGCGACCTATCGTACTCCTATTAAATTATCATAGATTCAATGGACTGTATAATCCTTACATGGCCTCGGGGGTTTATAACGAAGTACATGTGAACGGGACTCGTTGTGTATCGAAATTGAATCAAATTTTCACCCCTCAATACCTGTAAAGTTTCGTTTGCTGCTCTCATGCTCTTTTCATTATATAGTTAAATAAATGATCGCCTAATATTTGATCGTAGATTTCAGAGGCTTGGCTTCATTATGAATAACACTTCTTGGATACCAGGTAGGACTAAATGTTTACTATACCGATTACTTAAGATTTAGTTTGCTAAGTTAGATCTACCAAGTGACTCCGGGGCCGTGAATCGAACCCGGGAGTCTTCACTCACGAATCCATTACACTAACCACTGGGCCACAAGGCGGCTCCATTTTTTAACAAATAATGGATAAGAAAGAAATGTACCGTGGAATGAAAACATTTTATTTGCAATATGAAGGGAAAATCAACTAGACTTTTATTTTCATTTTCACTTCACACGAAAACAGATTTTGTAGAATGCAATGTTATTTTAATTACCAATTACGAACATTCTAGCCAGAGTTGATGTTAAATTTTAATTAGTGAACTTATTACAATAACGTATCTCGTTTTACCGGACAAGTTGATGCATAAACGAATAAAGAACTTCACTCTCAAACTTTCATCAGAAGCGAACTTTATCAATATTTTCAACAACGTTTGCTTGTTATCTTTTAATCCGTCGAACATTGTCCGGGTGAAACCTTCGACTATACTAAATTTTTTTTTTAATATAACACAATTATCCAAATAATAAATTATATGTTTTTCAATGCAGATTAAATTTCCGTCGAATTCAGAAGCTGAATTTAGTTGGAAAAACTAGAAAAACATTTTCACGTGTGCGATAAATAAAGTTTAAATTTTTGCTCCCTAGAATGTATTTTTTCGACGTGAAACGTTAAAAATAACCGACGTTTTTATTCACGCACGTTACAATTACAAACAAAAGTTTCACGGTTAACATTTTTTACGACGAACCACTACTGAAAATTGAAATTTATTATTCCCGTCTCCTCGGTGTATTTTACATCAACTTATATTCCATATACATAATTAAAATTTTGTCCATAAAGCGATATCTAAATAGTAGCAGGGATACAACGGAGGTCACTTCGTGATCAAATTAAATCACTCGTTATTCAAACAAACATGTGAAATTTATTTAAGGTAAATATTTGATTTGTGCACGCAAATGACAAATTTTTAAACTCTCCCAAATTATATACACAGAACGTAAAAGTGTAGTTTCTTCAAATCTATAATGTATTGTAATATGCATGAAAAGATTAAGAGAACTTTATTTTGCTTTCAATTTGAATAGAACATTTCAACTAATTCAGTTCACAAGACTGTCTGAAAATTATGCATTTTCAGCACAACAATTCAGCGATAATCGAGCCATTCTTCCTATCGATTTTAAATTTCCCTTCTTATTCTATGTTTTCCCAGTGCTTCTTTTAACAATTTTTAGTTCAATTTTTAACATGTCTTAGTAACATAAAATATTTCGGCCCTTATGAACATCTTGAATAATTCTATCTATCTTCTACTTAAATACCTCTATACGAGACGTGAAGCGTAATAAGCCTAAATAGACAGGGTGTATTGATGTTTTCAAACTTGACATAATGCTTCTTAGAAACTTCGATTCAAACAAAGAAAATAATTAAGAAAAGCCATGACTCTTTTCATTCAGTACAAACATTCTACGTATATGTAATATCAAACGTGGATTGTCCAAATAAAAGTGCTAAAATATCGTTCAATCTAAAACCTCTTTTAAAGGATGGCGTAGTGGAATGTATATTTGTAAACAGATGCTATAAAACATATATTAAATAATCCCGATTAATACCTTAATCTGCAGATTATTCAGAATAATAATAACATACACAAAATAAATTTTAAGATGTGGAGTGCTTATGTATAATCAACATGAAGAGATGTGGGGGATTTTAAATTCAAAACCCAATATTGCTTGGTGTCAAAGAGGATGAAAAAAGGACACTTGAAGCGACTTTGATATTAAGGAAATCCCCAACGATAGTCAAAGTTCAGATACTTTTTACCAAGACACCACCCTCACGTATGTAAAACTCCCCTGTTAAAATAACTCTCTAGTAACAAGAGCTCTGAACTTTTGAAAACTTTGCTAGAACTACTGTGTCAACTGTCGCCTGTCAATTTGCATCCTTTCGCACCAGAGTTAAATTGAAAAAATATATTTGAATTTAATAATCCTCTCATATAAGTTTATGTTGCAAAATACAATAACGCGATTTTGAAAGAGAAAATGGTTCATTTTCATACTCAATTTCTTTTTGAAAGATGAATTAATAAGATTTATGAAATTTATAAATATTGAAAATAAATAGATTAAACGCGATCTTGACGATATAATCCGACAGTATAGTTGCAAAAATAGTGGATCGTAATGTTTTTTAAATACATACATACTTGCAAAGAGAACCCAAAAAGTAAAATACAGCGATAAACGCAGCATATTAACAGTTTAAAAAAACTGTTGGAAGTCTTCAAATAATATAATCGAGTACAGTATATTACAAATAAAATAATATGACTAATGTGAGCAGACCGATGATTTAATTATTTAGAAATTGGATGAACGCTTTTTGAAATCATTATACGCGTTGTAAACAAACAGATCATACGAAAGTGCCGACGAGGCTAAAATGAAAAATAAATAAATACTGCGGCTAATACAGAATATGCAGATAACAAACGGGAAGATAACAAACAGCGGTAAAGAATATTTCTCAGACATGTTATAAGCTTACGTTGCAGATGGTTTCGAGTGGCAACAGTGAGTTTCTTCAGTAGCACGTACATAGCATTTATCACGAATACGTGGTTTATGTTGTATTTATTTAATGTTATCGGATTGTTAATATTAATAATATTGAATAGTGTTGAGCTATTTTTAAATTTAATTAGTTCAACTTTGTTAAATCCTGTATAACTTTGGTAATCTCAAGAGAGCTAGTGCATCCATCTACTGGTAATTCTGTTGACAATATTAATTAAAATATCGCGAACGAAGCGGCGAAGATTTATGATATATAGATATAAAATATTATTTCACTAACACTAGTTTATTTGATGAGTCGTACACCAGAAAACCATTGTTAATTTTAACTTATATGGCCGAGTTCGCCCATTTACAGTTAATAGTTTACATTAAAAAAAAAAATTCAATTTGTAGACATTCAAAAGTTTAACTCTACCTATTGTTTAGATAAAAAGTTCGAGATATTAAAACTTCTCTTCTGAGCATTCGAATCAAACTTTGTAATTGAAAAATCTAACCTTTGCTGAAGGCTTCACTGAAATATTATATCTATACATATTGCTCGGGGTTTTTTTCGGGGGTAAAAGACTAAGTTAAGCTCCGGCTGCTTTATCATTTAGTATATTACACACTTTTGCTGGCAACAGGCTAGTGGTCTTATTCACTTTGATGGTGGATTAATAGAGTGCATAAACGATATTGTGTGATATTGGACACAAATTTCAATGGGTATCCAATCAAAACGCTCTGGGATTACAAAGGTCGCTAGGGTAATTTCAAAATATGCTGAATAGGCACGAAATCCAGGTATACTAACAAAAGCCTAAAGCCATAACGGAATATCCACTAAACTACATATTATTCAAATTGAAACGACTGTACAAACTTCAATAAATACAACACAATACACATGTTTATAAAAATCTCGTCGTTGTCACATAAATTTTCACATAGAAAATTGATATATATCTACATTCAAAATTATTACAATATTGCTTTAAGTGTTACAATAAAGATTAAAACCAAAAATTTATATTTCCAAGACAAAAGTGGTGAATATTTTAAATCATTTTTTTTCTATTTATACACTGTTTGATGATAAATATGCAATTAATTTGATATTTCAAATATAAATATTATCGTTTCGACAAATACACTCTATTGAAATAAACATATCATTTCCACATTTTAATGAAAAAGTATCATTTTAAAGGGATGCACCATCATTTATTAACTTTATGGAATCGACGAAATTAATAATTTGACAAATTACAGATACCATATCAATTTAAATATATGTATCTATGTATTATATTAAGATATTGAAACACCTATATCCTAGGATATATGATGAAAATTGTTTTACTTTCATATTGTGATCACTCAAAATATTAATTGTTAAATCATTACATACACAAAGAATTAGATGATACAAATATGTGTTATTTATATGGACAGGTCTTTCTAATTATATTCACAATTTTTTTCAAGCAACAATAAGATTGAATAAAAAAAGATTGATAAATGACAAAAGATTTACCTAGACAAACAATGAGGTAACAAAGTTTTACTGCTCTCAGTCACAGTGTAAGTCACACAGTAGCTCCTTCGGAGTACGGAAAGCTAATGATGAGTTTTATGATTTATTGTTAATCTTACTTAGATATCGTACGTGATTATCTCGTAAACATTTGTTTAGTATTAATAAAATTGTGCTGATTCATTCAATAACAATTTGTAAATATACATACAGTACAATAACTAAAAGTATCACTAACTAAGAAACTAATCAAATAATTTTCAATTTAAAATCGTATTATAAAAATACATTAAATAGTAATATCAAAACGCACACAAAATGTATGATGATAAAAAAGTCAGAGTGTGAAATTGCACTGTCTTCCTGCTGTGTTGATGACCAAGTGTCCTCTGCTTGTTTAGTGCAAATAAAGTGTGTAAAAGTGAATAAAACTTACTGGATAGTATGATGGAGCTGAAGAAGTACTCGGCTGCGGCTGCATGACAGTCGCTGGTTGCTGAACCTGTTGTTGTTGCAGGAGTAATAATTGTTGCTCCCTAAGTTCCCTGGTGGGAGACATAGGTCTTCTTCCTCTATGACAACCGCTACACGAAGTTGCCTCGTTTAGTTTACTTGCGTAGTAGTACATAGCCATAAAAAACGTTTTGAAAGATTTTTTTAACCGCGCGCGGATAAGAAGAAAGTAGCTACGAGCTTTCGTAAAGTTCGTACGGAGCGAATTAGACACGTTATGTCGATGGGACGTCTGTGTGTAGACTGAGGGCGCACGCTCTCGTCGAGGGGCGCCGCCCCCTCACATTGCCCCCCTTCACCCCCCCGCACAGGGTTTTCCTCGTCGTCCACATTGCAACCACTGCATAATTATACACCACACTGTTTCTCTGTTCGTACGTCCTTTCACCGCAGAATCACTAAACACCAAACTACCTGAAAACAACACCATCTTCTTAAGAATTTTAGTCCCAATTGCTGACACAAACACCCTCCCTAGCCTTAACAATTTACACTTTGAATACACCAACAATATCCCATATGAAGGCTTTAAAACCGGAATGACAATCTTACCGAACTGTCGTTTCCAGAACAAGAAAAAAAATCGCATATCTTAATGAATTTGGTTAAATACAAAATATATTCTTAGACGAGGACCATAAACTAATAATAAAAAAATACTCAGTTCGCCATTCTTGTTTTTAAAAACTCACTTCTTTCCTCAGTATTTAGTATGTTTTATATCTTCGATTAGAAATTTTCCATTAGATAAAAAGCGGCATGTTACATTTCTTTTTAATATAACGAATAAATATTTCTTTTAATATTTTATGTCAGTTGTTTCAGGAGATCATTATTTATGAGTACACCATCCTTGACTGATCTCAAGGCCCGCTGGATTTATTGGATTGATTTTCCTCTGAAAAACGTTAATCCTATTATTGGTCGATCTCATAATTGATTGAATTTTTAAATATTTCATTACTCTTGAATAGGTAAAATGACTTCCTGTGTAGAATGAATAATTTCATATAATAAATGTTGTTTGATAGACAAATTTACAATCACTAGATTGGTGTGTAAAATATGTGTACACCTGATATTTGAATGTAATAAAAATGTGGTTCTTGACACATTTAGTCAGCAATATAAATGGACGACAAAGTATTAAAAAAA
Organism: Agraylea sexmaculata; assembly: GCA_022606485.1. Classification (NCBI taxonomy): domain Eukaryota; kingdom Metazoa; phylum Arthropoda; class Insecta; order Trichoptera; family Hydroptilidae; genus Agraylea; species Agraylea sexmaculata. The sequence goes on along the minus strand of JAGTTH010003007.1, from coordinate 1,319 downwards.
AGCTATTTTAGAGACGTGTCATTTTGTCCAGGTTGTGAGCCTTTCAGCACTGAAAAAAGGAACAGGAAGCAAACAAAGCCTTCACTTTTAGATGTTTTTCTTATTCAGGCGCAAGAATCTTAAACTTCAACCGGGAGTTGAATTAAAAAAAGGCGCTTATAAAAACATACAGATTATTAGCTACACTGTATAACATAAAATACACCTTAGAAACGTAATTTTAAAAGGAAAGTAACAACAATGTGATTCAATAATTGTAACATAAGGGCAGAAGGAATGTTTCGTCCATAAAAGAACACTTTTTCATAACTATTCAAAATGAGATAAACGTAATAAGTACATTGCGGAGAAAACCCATGGCGTCCTATAACGCCTTGATCTTCTTGATGGTGTTTTATGAAAATAGGATATTACATTTAAATCATATTAGTGAACAAACTGGGAAGTCACATAATACAGTTTGTCAATTTTATAAAAGGATATTAAAATATTTCCAGAACGGAAGTTTTCTAAATGCAAATTTCATAGCAAGAATAAAGTAATAAAACTCGGTGCGATAATTTGATATTTATCATACAATTTAAATTATACATATATACGTACATCAAAGAAGAGTATAAAATACATAATATATTTCAACATCATTTAAATTCAAGAATCAACACAATATTCTTACATTTTCTTGTGAAAAATAAAGTACTTTGAAATCAAAAACAGATACAAAGGTAGGCAAATTAGAGCTTACGTTGACCTTTAAGCACGTGGCGAAACGACTGTCTCAAAATAAGAGGCTTGAGAGAAAATAATTATAAAGATTTGTACGAATAAACATTTTAAAAATAAACAGACAGAAACGCCTTCAAAGGCAATTGATAATGGAATAGCAGTATTTTAGTATTTTTGAATAATGAAATCATAAAGCCGAACAAATTCAATGTGGCTAAAACACTAAAAGGATTTCCTAGTAGTTCTTTTCCTTAAAAAAAATACTTTTGCGATATCTATCAGATCTAACTGCATAATATTCGATTAACCGATTTCAATAAACAAAAATCGGACTTTAACACAGTGCAGCGTCCTAAAATAAATATATTTATATGTGATTTGATTTTCCATACAAAACGTAAAGTAAAGCGTTTCTAAGCAATCTGGCTTTTGATCGAACTATTTGTATAACGGATCCGTTTTAATTAATTCTAATATCCTTCCTAACAACTTTCCTCGTTTCCCACATTTGTGTTATTGTAGAGATTTTACTGTGTAAAATTAAGTTTTATCACAGACAAGACAGCAATATTAAATGAATTATACTATATATA
>JAGTTH010003006.1:0-57719 GCA_022606485.1 Agraylea sexmaculata | reverse complement strand
ATGCGCATATATATATTATTTATTTAATTTAAAATCCGGATAAAATAAAAAATAGAGCGTGATGATTTATAACAAGGCCAAGAATATTTTTTCTATTGAATTCGTTTACTAGAAAAATTAATTATTGTTCCCAAAGAGCACGCATTTTCTTTCCCCCACGCATTACGATTTCCCCCCCGAGTGTTAGAAATAATGTCCACAAAAGAATTTCGCGGTTGCCAGAAATGTTCCTGAAAAGGCATGTTGAGGTGTTTATAAATATTGTAGCTTAGTCATTGGTTTGTTCAGTATTCTGCCAGCTTCCGACAGTGCTGCACCATCATAGTGGAAGTGTTGGCTAATAATTTAATATTATTGAAAAACTAGTCAATAGTCTGCGTGGTGAAATTATTGCATTGGATACCTGAAACAAACACAGGTGAGAATAATTGACATACAAACGGCGTTGGAATCACTCGGTCAGTTGAAAACACACCGCAGGAACAAAAACACGGTTAACAGACTGTGTTTATTCATAACCAACGGGAATAAGTGGAACGGAATAAATTTGTTTAATTACTTCAATATACAATATGTAATTACAGAAGAGTTTTAACACTAATTCGGTTCTGTGTTTATAGTACTATAAATATCATACGCGGCGCACGATGGTGCTATATTTGGAAGCGTCGGGACGCTTTGCGAAACAAATAAATACAGTGGTACCTCGAAATACGAATTTAATTCATTCCGGGATCATCGTCGTATGTGAAAACAATCGTATCTCAAAGCAATTTTTCCCATACAAACTGCCATTAATCCGTTCCAGCCCCTCAAAAAGTCGTAGCAAAAAAAAAAATGGTTTTCTTAACGTACCACGTGTTTTTTAATGTAAATTTTGTAAAATCGGCAATGGATAATTTGAGGTTAAAATAAATAAACTAGTAATAACGTACATAATAAATATTTATTGATTTTTACATATACACAATTCTGCCGCGAAATTCTAGTAGTGATATTCCATAAAAATTTGCGATCATCTATAAAATTACCTCGCATAAAAATTCGTCGTATTTCGAGGTAGAAATTCTCGAATATTATTCGTCGTATCTCAAAACATTCGTATGTTGAGGTACCTTGTATTCCAACGCCCCTTTTTATATCATAAAATAAAAACCCATAAATATATACTTTTGCAGAAACAGGGTAAAACCCATGATTTTGTATAAAATAATTTACATACCGTGACGCCTTCACTATTGGCGGGAGTCCCTTTATAAGGGGTTGGTCAGGCCACCTTGGCCTTTACGGGAGAATATAGTAGAGATGGTTTCCCAGGCCACCACACAGCAATGAGTACTTAAGATCTAGTTAGCTAAGCTAGATCTACCAAGTGACTCCGGTGCCGTGAATCGAACCCGGGAGTCTTCATTCACGAATCCGTTACACTAACCACTGGGCCACAAGGCGGATCTTAAAATAATTTATTATTTTTAAATAGTAGTCGTCGTATTTTATCTATTTTTCATTAGAATACTGATTCGGCCCTGATGATCTATGTTCAGATTGGTATTTTCTCCCCTCCAATGTACTGAAGTCAGTCACTTCATCGACTCCGACGAGGGATCATCTTTAAATTACTTCAACATCACAATTAAATTACCATCGAAGGTAGAAACGCCCCTTATAAACCAGTTGTTCAATTGCATACATTAACCGCTTTTAAAGTTACTAAAATATATTTATTTTGATATTATAAAAATATACCGAGTCTTCATGACGTCCGAATTTCTCTCTTTGCGTATTTTTCACGCCCACACAAATAATATATTTTTGAAATACACACCGATTCATGGATACTCGGCAAAAGTGACTGCTTCTTTAATTGCGGGTTTAATTTCACCTGTGGGAATAAACTGGGTGTCTTTTGGATGTTCGCCAAACTTTTGATTTGTTATTGCACCTGAAAGAAACTGACATGCCGGTGATGGATTGAGTCTCTCAATTTTATTAAATAAAAATATGCCCTTTGCCTTGAATTAATAGGTACATTTAATTAATGTCATATGTGTTTAGATTAGATCTTCTTATCAAACGTGTCATATAACAATTAATAATTTTATAGTTATAGATTGAGAATGATGGGTGGAGGTTATACAAAAATATTATCACTATTCGTAAATTTTAAAGAGTGTAATTTTGCATATAATAATTTACTGCCCGTGAAGCCTTTTACATTTTATTTACAAATAATAAAAACAATTAAATGATTGTACAGTTTGAATGTCGCGTAAGCTACAGTTTTATGTAATTACGGTGAAAAAAATTAAAATATTTATTATATATATATATGTAATGAAAAATAACATAAATTATCTTTAATCACGGTTCTTCGAGTGATAATATTAATTATGTCGGGTATTATAAATAAAATATAATAATTATATAAAAAAATGACAACATTTGTTTGTAGATAAATTCATTCTAAATACATAGTATATTTTTTAACAATATGTAAGATATTATTACATTAGAGTATTGAATTATACCTGTGAAAATATAGTATTACTATCATTAAAATTTCTAGTTTTAGAAAGAAAGTTAAAAATACACATTGATAGTGAAAACATTATTCGCAATTTAGCAAATTTCAATTATTCGCTATAGAATCAAATTATAGAAATCCCCAAATTAAAGAACATTATTAACGATCTTTAGAGATCATCAAAACAAGGTTATAAGTTGTTTTAAATGGTAATATATTCTTAAATGTGTTTAGGACCTTAAATTATTTGTCTATGGAATTATGAATCGTATACGATGGATGCGATTTTATAAAATTCATCAAGTGTTATGTACAAATTGCATATTTAAATTTAAGTAAAATTTACCAATTATGAAGCCAGATAGTTACTAAATAAGTTTCCATCTTATACAGTCCTTGTCGAATTCGCTGCGTATGTGTATTTTAAAATTATTATATACATTTGATATGGAACAAAATTTCACTATTTAATTGATTGTTTACAAGGTTTAGATGCAGCGTTGGTGTAATTTAACTTTCAGTTCTGGTATCTCATTTCAAAGTGGTGACACACGGTCGGCTCTTAGATTATTTTAACACACGGCATTCCTTCACAAATAGATCCCAACAGAAACAGAACTCGTATTATCAAATGTTTACACTGTGTATAGTTAGTTATCGCATCATTAGACTTTCCAGCTTTGCCCTGGACAGTTTCGGTGTAATTAAATCGAATACAATACCCGTTTATTTCGGGATGCGTTGTACACAAATGCACCGATCATACAAACACACGGGTTTATTTTCCGGGTTGGATCTTGGCCAGAAGAGACACTCCATTATGATCAGCTCGTGTGAATACAAGCTTCTTTGTGAGCTGAAATATTGCATCACAGACGTGGAGAAAGTAATTCAAAATAACTATTTGGTATAGAAAGCCGATTAATTTGGATGCTGTTGTGTGAAGCCTTTGGTTAAACGCATATATGTATATAAACATAAGATATCGTATGAGTGGCTAAATGTGTGTTTTGTTTAAGTGAATCAAGTGGCCAAAAACATGAGTTACCTGGCAAACATTATACTGTAAACATGTCTCTTCATATCTTCAGTTATATTTCACAGTAAAATGGGTAAATGCATTGTTACTACATGTCATATGGACTCAAACATACACTCAAATACATCTAGCCTCACTTTTTACCAAAGACTACTTCTTTAACATGTTTAAAATATTATTGCGTTTTAATAGCCAAAGTATTGTCACAACCACTCTCAGGGGCCACTAGAAATATGTTGAGTGAGGGAGACATACATATGCCTTTATCGAATAGGAAAGAAGAGTGCAACATATCAACTTATCATAATCAACTATTTCTAATCGAATTATTGAGAATTTTCAAGCACGATTCGATATAGTGATATATTTTAATTTGACTGTTTAAAATTCCAAATATCTATTAATTTTGCATTTTTATTGGCAACGAATAATGCTTTCAGATCTCCAATTTTTTAAAACTAATATATTTACCTACCAAACAAAATTATAAAATATACCCTGTGAAATAAGCAGCAAAGTGGTATCAATTTTTCATTTTTTAACACTTTCATAAAGTTTTTTTGTTTATTAAATTGTTAAATTATTAATTTAACTGTGACATATAACAGACCATGGTTACTGGCTGAATTTTCATCGTTCCGTGTAAACCTAATAAAATCATATAACATACCAAAATAAATATCTCTGTACAAATAATATTTATTTCTATTCGTGTTATCAATTATGGAGAAAAGGCATTTATTAAATAATATCAAGATTTGTCACTATTATGAAGAAATGATGTCTTTAAAAAATACCAAATAAAAATATAGTCTGAAGGCAAATTGTAATGGGTGAAAATGTGGATTAATATAATCTAATATACATTTCTATTAAATTCGGGCATTGGTCATTGAACTATAGACATATGAATATTTTTAATAGCTTATAAAATATTTCATTTATATTAAATACATTAGTAGGTTTGAATCACTGTATGTATATTATTTTATAATTCCTATAAATTGTTTTTATTGTGATATATGAACGTATTATTATCCTCCAATTACTTCACGTTATTATTTATAGTCGAAATGCAATTTTGATAAAAAAATGAAACTACTTAAGATTATTATGATAAACTTAATAAGTAATATTTCGCCATATTATTATAATCTTTTACTCTAATCTTGTGGTAGTTACGAATTATGTATGGAGCAATTTCATAGTCAAATAATTTTGTGTCTACCTAATTAGCAGACCTAGGGGACGGAAGTGAAAATAACCGGTTTCAATCATATCAATTAATCAATTAATTAATTTATTTAATATCATTACCGCTTGCTAATATATTTACATTTTTATGTCGTGTTAGCATCAGTTAATAATTGACGCAGAAACGACTAATTTATCCATTGAACCTCATATTATAACTATAATCCAGCATATTGAAAACAAAAAGAAAACTATGTTAAACTGCTCTCGTCGTATAAATTATGAGACTAATTAGATTCGCCTGAGACAAAACGTATTTGTGTGAAAAAAAATAGATTGATGAGATCAGCAGTAGATTAGTGGAGTATTTTGAACTTGTGCACCTTGGCCGAGACAATTTTCCAAGGCAATGTATGATGACTATTCTATTTGGTAGTCTTCACCCCTCATTCGACCGACCTTGGTCTCCAGACCTGGCTCACTTCTTGGAGGGAAGCCAACTGCTGGACTTCTCTTCAAATCCACGCACACTTTGAGATATCAATCAACTAATCCAAGTCCATCACTCTTTCAACCTGACCGGATGACTTCAATATATTTAATTTAATCCATGAACGGGTTAACCCTTGAAAATATATACAATTTTAACCCCTTGACTACTAATTAACGTAAAAATAATTTTCAATGTCATTTCTTCTACTCAATGACATAAAAATATCATTCATGTTTTCGTTTTAATTCTGGACCATCGCATGTCAAATGTGACGCTTTCGAAATAAATATACTTGACACACATTTTTTAGCAACCAAACAAATTGTCTATAAATTTGAATCGCAAAAATCACGTAATTTTGATCCCCAACAATTATTATTATACACAGAATATATCGATGGTCATGTATATTCATTAAAAATTATAAAATTCAAGAATTTTTCCCAGGTTGCCCATCGATATTTTTTACCATTGGAATTAATGTTTTTTTATAAGATGTGGGTATACTCGTTATTATTATTAATTAATACACAGAAAAAAAACCATTATTTATTATATTTACGTCTTTTAAGACATTGACTTGGTAAGCAATTTATTAAGGTTAACAAAGAACCAAACATAAAAATAAGGATAGGAATAAAGATAATTGATTTGTACTTAACCGTAACTAATCAGTTAAAACTGTCAGTTTGTGGATTTAGTTTAAAATTGAAAATTGTCTTTCAGGTTATTATTGTGTTTGCTTACATTGAATCAAATTAATTGATTTTATTAGTTTGAAAACACTTTTTTTTTTAAATAAGTTTCACTCTCATTGAATATTGTCGAATACAAATGTTCTAATTGATTACCTATTATATAATTTTGGCAAGTGTTTCGTGTTATTTGTGACACGCAAATCTATTTCATGATCGCTTTCGATGATTATTAATGACACTGATCATTTTCTAACTATAGACTATTGTCTATTAATGAACACTTGTGAGAGTTTTTTTTATAATAGTCCACATATTTGATACAATGATTACCTAATATTATGCAATGCTTATTTAAATACATTTAAAACATCACAGAACCTTTCGTGCCTTAGTTTAAATTTATATTTATAAAGACAAAGCGAGATGTGTGGTGTGGTGAAGTGTGCAACAAGTACGTCATATTATATTTAGAAGGACTGTCTAACACTTTGCAACTGAATCAAACTTATGATAGAATTAGACAATTAGCTCAGAAATTTCAATTAAAATAATTATTATTCTTATGTTTTGTTTCAGGAGTCCAGAACTGTAACAGTCACTAAATCATCTACGGTATATTCGAACATCGACGATATTTGGGACGAAAGAATATTGAAGAAATTGGTAAAATATCTGTTTAACAACTGATAATAATAAACAAAATCGTATAATAACTATTTTGCTTATTGATTTATTGGTGACTTTTTAATCTGATGTATTATTTTGTTATAAATATAATTGTGAGAGTCAGCATGGAAAGTTGACAATCCATTATTGTCTTTCGTATTAATAAATTGTGACAGTTCGTTGCAATATTATTACAAAATAATATGAGGAAAGTGTAGAATAACAAATACCTACGTATTTATAAACATATGATTTTTATTTGTTATATATTTGTTAATATTCAGTTGGAAGAAAGCAGCGATTACGAAGAGAGGAGACGACTTCGCGCGAGACTACGTCAGGTGATGGCTGAACAGGAAGGTAAGATATTTTAAATAAATTATTGTATAATTGTAGTGATTTATTTAAAGTGAACGCGATTTATAGTCACTATTCAATGGCGTTCATTCGATACCGCCGATATATTAGCAGGCCATACAACTGGGTGTATAAATATCAATATGGACGAGTGAGACAATTAGTATTATTTTCCTCTGTCAAACATATCTGCTTGGTCCGACATCTTTATATTTAAACATCCAGTTGTGTGACCTGCTAAATAAATCGGTGTTATCGGTCAAATCCGTCTTCAACATATTATTACTCCCTTTCTTCAGATTTAAAAACAGATAATATAGACAAAAAAATATATTTATTTTACAATTTAAACAAATCATGGGAAATCATATAAATTTGCATTTTTTTATTGCTAGGAATATTATGATCCTATTCTTATTGTATTGACACCAACGATAAGAGAAGTCCGGATAAATAGATGATAAATATCAAGATGGCGGACCAAGTAGATGAGTTTGACAGGGGCAATACTAATTGTCTCATCCAGACTCGTCTTCTTGAGATTTATATATAGAGTTGTATGACCTGTTAAATATATCGGTGGTATCGGTTAAATCCGTCTTCAAAAATATTATTATTCCCTTTCTACGAACTTAAAAATAGATAAAAAATAATATTTTTATTTTACAAATTATACAAATCATGAGAAAAAAATATAAATTTGCAATTTTTTTTATTGAAATTCAACAATTTGTCGATTCAAAAATATATTATTCAAATGTCTGAACAAAAAACTTCAATAAATTGTAGGAATATTATCATATATTGTGGTGTGACTAATCAAGTCAGCTTGCGTATGTCCGTCCTATTTATATCGTACAAAAAACGTTTGATCGACACCAGTGATAATAGAAGTCCGGACAAATAGATGATAAATATCATGATGGTGGACCAAATAGATGAGTTTGACAGAGGCAATACTAATTGTCCCACTCAGACTCGTCTACTTGGTCCGCCATTTTGATATTTATATGTACATACAGTTGTCTGGCATTCTTACATTCGATAACGGCAGGACTCAATGCTGATCTATCGATTATTTTTAGCAAATACCTACTAAAAAATACATCAATTAAATATACCGAATATGCTGTGATGAAAAAAAATATGGAGGTTTTTGGATACCTAATAAATTGAAAGATTATAGTTTTGCGGTTTAACCAATTACAACCTTTCGTGGGTAATCACGTCACTTAGGCTCGGTTTTTCTATGCTTAGTAAATATTTTTAAGGTTGACAAAGGCAACACTTATAATACCAGCGGAATAGCTCAGGGAATAAGAGGTGTGGCTACAAATACTGTGGTCATGGGTTCAAATCACACTCAAGTCATGAATTTTTAAATTGATTTGATCGGTTATTACTACTGGGAGATCGGAAATAGTATTAATAAAATTCCCCGATCGATCGTCTTGATCTAGGTTTACTCTGATTTCCTGTATTGTAAGGTAAATACTGATTATTAAGTCGGTGACCTGTGTAACTAGTAATAGTTAAGATCACCGACAGACAATTAACACAAATGTTGTGTATAAAAACCCTCTCAAAAAAGCTCCATCAGAGATGTAGGTTCTCTGGTATTCCAGACGACTGAATCTCTTAATAATAATAAAAAATATACATAAAAAACTACTATTTGTTTCTTATGTTTGTAAAAATAAAATTTCAAACTTCACACATGTCTAAATGCAAGATCATTTTAACATTTTTTTTAATTTTATTTTATTCACGTCCCGAGGTGCTATTATTTTAGAGAGGGTTCTCTGGTATTCCAGATGACTGTATTCTCTTCATAATAATAAAAATTGTCTCAGTCAGACTCGTTTACTTGGTTCGCCATGTTGGTATTTATACATTCCGTTGTATGGCCTGGTAATATATCAGTGTGTTTTTTTGTATGTTTGTAATGGACAGGTTTGTGTGTTACAGCTTGCGCTCAAATAGTGGCCGAGGCTGCTGAAGCTGGTGCCGGTGGAGATTGTTCCATTGAAGAGACCACCACGCAAAATAAGGCAGAGCAGATACGTACACAGGGTGAGTGTCACCCCGATTATCATCGCACTACTAGTAGTAGCTCTAAAGAAATGTCTCCAGATTCAATAGATCAAGTTCACGGTGTCTTGGCTAAGTTGCAAGGCGCCATAGCTGCTGGCGAGGATCGCGATAGACTCCTCGAACTAGTCGCTCGTCTTCAGGAGGATTTAGTTGTCGATGGCAACCATGCCCGAAAACCGGCTCGTTACTCTAAGCGGAGAAACAGGAAAATTAGACATACCGTCGGCGTAACTAAAGAGGAACTAGATGACGCTAGAAAGTTTATAGAGAATATGAATTTCCCCTTGCAAATGCGCAACGATGAGATCTCCAAAGACTCGGATTCCCTCCCTTGCGTCACACAAAAACAAGCCTCTTTAGGAACGATCTCTCAATATGGCAATGCTGTTCCTCAATCACCCGTGAAAAATGCCACACCACAACCTTTCAGCTTAAACGCAGTGAAAAACAACGATGGGTTTGTTTATCCTGAAATACCTGACGTTCCTCGTATAGAACCCGTCAGTTATCACAATGCACATCAAAGAACCAACTCAATCAAGCCTCAGACTTCTGTTGAAGTGTCGCCCTTTCAAAATCATACGTACAATCAAACTAGGCCAATTCTTCAAGAATCTGTATCTCTCGATAGTGGCGTAGAAGTATCCCCAAAGCCCACTACTAAACTCGCAACGCATCTCGCGGAAACAAAAATAGAAGCAGACGATGTTTCCGAGGAAGATGAAGAAGACGAAATGAATAAATTAACGGTTAATAAACAAATAATTACAAACGGAAACGTTTCCCCAAACATGTACAAAAAACCCACAGTCACAAATAAGTTCATCAACAACCATAAAAGTCCCCCAATCGTGCTAAATGGTGGTATTCATACCACAAAGTACGATAACGTATTTATTGACAGTAATAAAACGGCATACGGAAATACTATAAATAATATTAACGGAAAACCATCTCAGAACCGCTTTATGAATAAAAAGATTAAAATGAAAAGAGCTAATACGATCGACATACCGAAACCTTTGCATTGTTATCAGATGGAGAGTGATGAAGATGAAAACTCACCAAAAGTAGGAAGACCAAAGATACCCGAATTCACTCCCAAAACAGACAATGATAGGAAATTCCTGGCCTTTATACAAAAGCACAATAATAATGAAAATGGTCCGGCGTGGTCACAAAATAATATTGCTGGACCGCGAAATGCCGGGTGCAATTGGAGAAGCTGTTTTGGAAGTATAAAAAATGTTTTTGAAGGCACTAATGGGGAAATTACAAGTCGATCTTCAAGCACTTCATCTGCTAAGAAGTTTTGGAAGGCTTCTGATGATTCACTTAACATCCCGAAAGGCACTAATTCATTTGCATCTAAATTTTCCAAAGCTCTACCAATTACCAACAACATTTCTAAAATACAACCAGCTACAAATAATTTCACCAAAGTGCAAGCAGCGACCAATAATTTTCCCAAATCGCAACCTACGACTAATAATATCTCCGGTATCAACAAAAATAACAAGATAACCCCCATTATACCGTGGACTACTGATGTCAAAGATAATGTGGTGACTGCTTCTCTTACTGTTCCAGGCATCCCCATAATAACTAATGCGGCTCCCAGTGGTAAAGTTATAAAACCCATACCGAAACCATTGCCCGTTAATCAATTTTCACACGCTCCAATGTCGGCATTTAAACCTCTCCCTAAAAAAGGTAATCAACCACAAGTCTGGTCCCCGCCTTCATTGAATACAACATATAACCTAGACGAAGATGAGAGATGTGATAAGAAAATTTTTGAAAGATCCAATTTGATTGTTGCCAAACCGCCAATGCGAAAATCACCAGTAACTAACTCAGCGCCATGGGCATGGAAAAATACTGCCAATGAGAAAAGAGTAATGAATCTGGCGACGACTAAGTTTGAAAAACCTGTCCAAAGCGATGTTCAACTGAGGAGCATTCCACCTTATAAAGAAAAATCCAATATTATTACAAATGATGAATCTGAATCATCTCCGTCTAAACGATATTCTCTTCCTCCTTCTGGTGCATTATCGGCACCCAACTTGGTCAGGAAATTAGAAAATTTAAAGAGCCAGCTAGAAAATGATCACCATGCGATCGTCGATTACCCCAATAAAATAGACACTGAAAAATTACAAATCGAGTTTTACGAAAGGCAAATTCGTGAAAATAGTAAGAAAAATCTTAAACCTACGAACGGAATTCCCGCAAGGCGTTTTTCTGAACAAATACCCTCACCAGAATACACTTATACTGTAACTGATTATACCCCGCCTCATATTTCGACATTTGTTCCTCTGCCCCAAATACCAGACATTGAAGAAACGAAACTGACGAATTCAAAGAAACTGCCAGATCTCGTCTTAAATAATAATTCAAAACCCTCACACCCCCTCAAGTCGAAAATATCTGCTTCTCTCGAGAATTTATCGTGTGTTAATAACAACTACACGATGGATGAGCACATTGAAAATTTCAAAGATGACATAAAAGGCGCCGAGGAATACAAAGCGGTCTCTAAAGTAATGAGAGGACCGGTTTCCCAACAAGCAGTGATAAAAAGTAAGAACACCCAAGAGACGTACGAAAAACGAGACACAGCCGCCAAAAGTTTGAAAGGAGTTTTACAGAAGTTCTCCACCCCGAAGCACGAAGTGATCGCGCAAATAGAGAAGAAGAAAGCGACGAATGCAGAGGGACATCATGCAGTGGAATCCAATAAAAATAAACAAGGTCAAATAGATATATTCAAACATAAGTCGAGCTTCAGTTCTGCTTTACAGAATAATTCACCTAACCTCAGTTTTCAAGTGTACAATTCGAGCAATGATAACAATGCTAAAGTCGGTAATACAGTAATACCAAAACTGAAGTGCAACAATGTAAGTTTAGAATCGAAATTGATTGATAGTTTGAAATACCCCCCGAGTCCAGATGTTTCCCAAGTAGTGTCTCCAAGAACGATGTTTACCCAAGCTAATGATAAAAGTGCATACCACAATGACTTATATGCATCGAATGACTATGGTGAATCAATAATCAATTCCAAGTTACACTCCCCCATTAACAGAATGAATGTTAGTGTGTCACCGACGAGTAGTCCAGAATATTACCACACTCCCTCACCCTATGCGTTGAGCAAGTCAGAATCTTGGCATCAACTCACCCAGCAGACCGCACTAAAGCCTCCCTCACCGAGAATCTCTCCTGGAAGCAAAGCTGTTTCCAGAGCTAAATCCATGCATCTCTTAGCCCTGCCCAAACAGTTTGAAGCTGGAATATCTAAGGATAAGGTGTATGAGAAAAAGAAAACTGTTGAAGCCTATTTTTCAGGACAAGTCTCACCGAATCCACTATCAAAATCATCATCGCAGAGTGCTGTGAACGAAAACGCAATGTTGACTTTTCAAAAACCGTGTGAATCCTTCAAAAACTTATCAAAGATAAAATCTAAGAACGTGTTGACGAGTGTTCAAACTTACGGATTAGGCAGGAGTCAAACGATGCCGCATATGTCATTTGCGGAGTTAGCCCTTTTAGATGAAAGTAACGTAGAAGACGCCTTTGATGATCTATTTAACGAATCTTCATAGCTTAGGACCCAGGCAGATAAATGAATAAGAAACGAATTGAATCATTCCTACAAGCCCTCCATTAGTAGTTTTAGTCATTTGGGGAAAGCCTCTTTGCGGATATATTGTTTTGATGTGTAATTTAAAGTGTATAGGCTAAAGTGGAGACATACTACAAACAATCAGTGGGGTCCGATAGATGGTGGATGATGATGATGATGATTGATGATGGAGATCAACATGAATATATGTTAGTGAGTGCTACAACCCGTGTGTGAGCTTGCCAGCCTCCCGTATAACCCAAGTGTCTGATGACATTCACATCATCAAAACATGTTCTCTTCATTACCTTAATGTTTACCGTTCTTATATTTAGCATGAGTAGCACAGATGTGACCGAATAAAGATTTTTCAAGAGTGTCTCGCATGCGATTTGTGATTAAAAATGCATTTGTATATATATACATCTCTTTCTAAATTATTTTTTTAGAAATAGTACCATAAATAATAATTATGTTATGCCATCCAAACACATACACACACACATTTATTAATTGTTACTATTTGAACTAAAATCATTGCTTTTTGCAGTGCTTTGTTATTTGTTTTGTTAAAAAAAAACAATGCATTTTAAAAATGAGTAAATAATGCTTTTGATGATTTCACTCACACATAGTATTAAATCAATCTTGTTATTTTTTCAGAAAAGTCATTCTCTTCATCAACAACCACCCAAAAAACCTCCAGCACTGTTTCCAGTAAAGGTAAATAATTCATTATTATTTTATTTTTTTGACAATAGTTTCTAATGCCGAAATGCTGTATATTGTACCTTTATGTATGCGGCTATCAATTTTACTATTTTTTTTCATTCATCCCTATTCTAGTTCACTTTATCTTATGTTTTATAAGTCTCGTTTGTTTTTTTAAGTGTACAAAACTAAATTTACAGGTTTAAATCCAGTTGTCATTTTAGGTGTTCATTAGCTTTGACTAATTTTATCAATTGATTTTGGCTCATTTGGAGTTAAAATATAGCAATATGTTATCTATAAAAATCTACCTTCCTACTATTATTTAATGTAATCAATAATTCACTCTTTTTTAAATTTCAGTAACTGAAAATGTATCGAAACCTACCAAACCAGTTTCACCATTTACCAAGTTCAAACAACTGGACAGACAAAACTCCTCACAATCATCACCTAGGTGAGTTTCAAAAAGATATTTTTCTCAATCGTTAAGATTTAGTATAATTGTGTTCTGTTAATTTGTCAATAACTATCTGGAATCTAGATATCTATCACTTTGATTCACATTTTATTATACACGGCACAAAATAACTGAACAAACACTGTTTGTATCATCTATAAAATATCAATCACCACTGTTTTCACAATCCCACTGACTGAAGCTCACATTTTTAATAATTAATTATCAATCGAGTCATTTCCCATCACTGACATTAGTATTATAGAATCATTAGTCTGTAAAATTGGTTAATCAATGGGAACTTGTGAAAGCGGGGGTATACAATAGAGTAAGACTTTTAGTTCTGGTGAATTATAAATTATATCGGGCCTTTAAATTGTATGGTGCGCAGTACACCTAAGACTCCCCAGAGTCCAGGCGGAGGTACGCCCATGTTTAAATTCACAGACCCCCAACTACAAGCAAGTGCCACCAATATCAAGGAACGTCTACTTCAATGGTGCCGTGACAAGACGCAGGAGTATGAGGTACCCGTGGAATTAAATGAAAACCCCCCTTTTGCAAACCTAAAGCATGCCATGCTCCTATCACTCACAATACTTTCCATCTGCTGATTGACACATCATCATAATACTACCTGAATTCATCACAGTAAATCAATGACGAGAAGTTTTCTACAAGGATCACAGATATCTTCTTTACTTCCTCTTAATTATCACACACCACTGGTAAAATAATATAGCTGAATTTGGATAGTTTTGTTTTTATTTTTATTTACTCTTTTGTTCTAAATAAAGATAACAAAATCAATATGAGTATTTTATGAAAAATTGTAACGTTTCTGTTCACACTGCACCACTTTAAAGGCACACAAGCTCGCTGTGGTGTTTCGGTTTATTTTTCGCATGAGTGTTAAAATTATGTGTTTAAAATAATTTTGTTTTTGTTTTATATTTATGTTTATTGTAGTGTTATCATATCACACAATTTTAATGTTTCATAACTAAAATAATATGCTTTTGGTGTATGAAATTGTTTAATAGAAAACATATTAATTTTATTAAAAAAAAATTGTTACAGAATGTAAAATTAGACAACTTTTCAACGAGCTGGTCAGATGGGCTGGCTTTCTGTGCACTGATCCACCATTTCCTCCCTGATGCATTTGACTACTCCAAATTGGTCGCTCAACAACGTCGACACAACTTTACGCTGGCCTTTAAAGTTGCAGAGTGAGTAAAATTTAATAAACAACATAACGGTTGATAGATGTTATCAATCTAAATACTGATAATATATTTGTTCACAGTGAGAAGGCTGGCATTTATCCATTGCTTGATGTGGAAGACATGGTGACAATGCGTAAACCAGACTGGAAATGCGTTTTCACTTATGTGCAATCAATTTACAGGAGATTCAAAGATCAAGACTAAAACGGAAATCTCCCATTTTGAAAAGTTCTTGGTGTAAAGTTGTCTGTCTTTTTATTTTACATGATTGTCTGTCATTTTTGTATATTTTTTTTTACAATTGTCAATTCCTTATACTATTATATCTGTCTTAACAATGATTATAATTATTCCATTAAAATAAGTTTTAATTTAATTTACTAAGAGATGTTGAACACATTTTATAGTGAAAGCAATCGATCAAACAGGAACTAAATGCTTTTAACATTTGATAAATATAATGAGAATGCTTTTGTATAATATTTTATGAGTATTGAAATGTTACCTTAACAACAGAGCGAGAATTCAAATCTAACATGAAATTACTAATATTGGGTTTGTGATAGAAGAGGCGAGTTTGTACGCCTCATATAAATTTTGTACACATTGTTGTAGTAATTGTGATTGAGATCATTTAATATGATGCTTGTAGCTTACTTTATGTTTTATAGATGTTTATATGAATAAAATTAATAAGTTATTAAAGTTAATGTTTTTTATTAGTCTTAAAATTTGACATACCTTGAAAAATTGTAAAATTTGGTCAACCTGTACGTAAGTTTGCAGAATATATATTTCATCATTTGGAATATTGTAAAATTGTTATTATTGTTGAAGGTTAAAAATGATAATAATTTGAATTAAAAAATAAGGAATAAGTGAGAATATATTATTTTTAATATAGTGTATATAAAAAAATACTAAGTGAAATGTTACACAACATTAATTAACTGGATACTTAATATATAATGGATTGTTTAAACTTAATAATAAAATGAATTTTAAAAGTAAATAAAGTAAAAAGTATAAAAATGAATTAATTAAGTGGAAATCACTTACAAAAGATTTAAAAAATCAGAAAAAAGAATGAAGATTACTTGTTTCTTTTTGGAATGCCATTGCTTTGGATCTTGGATATTTGCATAAGCCGATTGGCAGGTACAGGATTAACCCCAGATACTAAAATTTGTGGGCAGTGGCTCCTAGAATAAACAATGTTATGGTTTGTAATTGTAACATTTTATTATTTTTAATATAATTGACTGTGCAAAATACATACTTTGTGTGAGCATTCTCGCCTGTTGCACCACATATTTCACAGTTATGCTTGCGTAGGACGGGGCAGGTAACTTTGTTATTTCGATCTTTTATTGTATGGCTCATATAAATTGTGATATCTTCACCATTGTTCTTACAGAACGCACAGCCGACTTTATTATTACCGAACGGCACCTTAACCTTGGGTTTAGCATTTTTGTTGGATCGAGTATTGCGTGTGAATTTATTATTTTGATCAACATTTGAAACACCAGGAGTATTTTCTTGTAATTGTGTTGGATATACTAAAGGAACTAATGGTTCTCGGACTGTTGGTTGTTGTTGAAAGATCGGCAGTGGTAATTCACGTGTTTGTAGCTGTTCTTGTGCGCTTGGGTCACTTTGAACTCCCGGTTCAAACATTACCTGAGAATTTTGTGCATGGATTGATTTTTGCAGTTGTAAGTATATATTTTAATCATTAATGTAAAATGTATATATAAAAGAACCTTACTTGATAGTTTTCTATGTCTGGATATGCCATCGATGCGTCTTGAACTTGACCAGAAACTTGTCTGCGCTGTAAGTTTATATGTAAAGTATTAATATAAACCAAGCCTTAAATAAAATAGGAATCTATATTCATTATATTATCGATTCAGAACATTTTAGTAGTCGAGTCGTTTTTTTAATATGCATATAATATCTCACATATTCCGATATGACAGTGAACAAAGTGATCATGTTGAAACGTGGACTATCGTCTTGTCCCTCTGGAATTCCTGTAGGATATATATATATATATATATATATATATATATTTTTTTTTTTTTTTTTAAATATGCATATAATATCTCACATATTCCGATAAGGCAGTCAACAAATTGATCATGCTGTTGACATTTTCACTATCGTATTGTCCCTCTGGAATTCCTGTAGGATTCTCATGTACATATTCGGGTGGGAATTTTCTGTTGAAAGGATCCATCTATAACAATACAATATGAATATAGTTGAAGTATGCAGTCTGAAGGGTACATCATGGCGAGTGGCGACCGTTAAAAACTATATAATAAAATATGAAGCTTTCTGTGCTTAAGAGCAATGTGTAAGTTATTGTTAATGAAATAAAATGATAGATACCTTAGTTTAGGGGAAGTTAAAGAGTGTTGAATGTCTGAATGGTGCGTCATGGCGAGTGGCGACCGTTAAAAAGTATAAATTATGAAGCTTCTAGTGTTTAAGAGTAATGTGTAAGTTATTGTTGATGAAATAAAATGGTTGATACCTTACTTTGGGCGAAGTTAAAGAGTGTTGAATATGAGGACTACTTGTCGTAGCACACAAACTGCGTAGAGACGACCGTCGTAGACTGAGGAGGGGAGGGGGACACGTGTAGCTTTTATAGTTTTATCCCCTCCACTCTATTTTGGCTTCTACGTTCTATTAATAGATTCTACGGATAAAAGTTCTAAAATAAACAAATCATTACGCTAGAAAATAATGTACTTATTCCAACTTTACATTATTCCAACTGTAAACACTGCTTATAAATGAGTTTTTAATAAAATTGACAATGTTATAAAAAAATATATTAATTAATTTACAACAAAACATAGTCATAAAATAATAAAAATTGCTGGTATTCATTCCCTATAACATATTGTGTATTCTTATTATGACTAATCTGCAGTCATAGCATTATAACTACTATCGCGATCAGTGCAACGCGATCTTTGGAAGCACGTGGAGCTCCCGTTCCTTTTTACCTACTTTATACTGCAATTTATACAATAAGGTAATTACAGTACTATATGCATAAGTTTTTACAATGATTAATAGAACAATACATCTTTGGAAATAGACTACAGTGTACAGAGTGTATACATCTTTTTACCTATAACTAACATGAGAATGTTTTATTTAAATTTGACATGAATAATTGTATTAAATTATAGAAAGTGTGGGGGGAAAATAAAAACCCATTTACAAATATGAAGACTAATAAATAATAACAACAATAAATGCAATATTAACAAAATATAATGCTTAAAAACTAAATAACAGTTTGTTGGGGTAAAACCAAATTTGAGTTGAGGGGATTATTAGACATTTACACTTTATTATTATTTTTTTTAAATAATATCAGTTTTGGAAGTCCATTGGTAAAATGAACTTACGTTTCCTCGAGGCATATTTGGTTTTATTTACATGTCTTATGATTGGGTTAGTCGGAAAATTAGTCATTTTAGTGTAATGTTTTTTACTAAAATCTGCGATATTTGCTTTGATCATTTTTAACTTAATGTCCTTGTGGACTTCTTTAAGATTTTCAGTACTATGATAATTTTAAGTAAGATACTATAATTGATTAACAATACCAAACTTTAAGTAAGTGTACGATTTATTTTATTTTAGCTCGCTTATGGCACATTCACTGGACTCTAATTCTTTTCCACCACTCAAGTCTTCATCAAACAGTAGGCAAATTCAGCTGCCTCCTTCATCAATATTGGATTGGAGTCATTTATTTTCTCGATCACAACCAAACCCTCGAGTGATGCCCAAGTTTAAATCCGAATATCCAACACCTAACTCGTATCCTCGAAAGAATGGTGTTCAACAGAGTACTCAAAATAGTGGATCTTTTCAACCAGCAAGCTGGATTCAACCCCATCAGCAATCACGCAACAGGGATGACAACCGACACCATAAATCATCCCAAGAAGGACCTGAGTCAACACACTGTAATAGTTCTCAACCTAGACCACGTGTAAGTCAACCAGAAGACCTCCCGAAGAGTTACCATGAAGAAGGCTCAGCTAACACCCATTCAGTGGCAGATAAAATGAATCCTTCAATATGGAAACCAACTACTCAAGCACCAAAGCCAGTTCGTCGAGCTCGCAAGAATGATCCATTCTCACCTTCATTAAACCAACCGAATGCCTCTACAATTCCACACGTGCAAAATAATTTTGAGTTTTTTCCATTCCTCGAATATGACAACTTTGAGAGGCAAAATGATTTCGAAAATTGCCTCGGACTGATCCGCATATTAAAAGTGGATCAATTTAACGAATTCTTCCCAGACGTGCCCAGAGATTTGTTGATTTCAGTTTTGCACTACGCAATTGCCAACACCGAGGATTATGATAAAATATCCATGATCCGATTCCTCAACAGGCTGCAATATAATCGATGATATGTAATTGTAAATAATAAATATTTTAAAATTTCAAACAGAGTTTCTTAGAAGTGTTTACTGTCTGGGGGATTTGTATTACATTTTATCCATTGTTTTCATTATTTGATTCCATTAATCGCACATGTATTCTTTGTACTTGTAATATGATGATCTTGCCATATCTTCAAATACGTGACAGAATGTGGGAAAGCGCATACAGTATTATGAATAACAGAATAAACATAAAACAATAATATTAATAAATATTTTTAATTACTGTACGAGTGTTTTTAATTATTTATTCATTACTTGATATTTTTTCATAATTTCCGAATGGAATGAATATTAGTAATTGAGAGGTATAAAGTATTTTCTATCGTTATGATTTATTTATATTTTTTAGAGAATCTATTAATAGAACGTAGAAGGATCGCGCCAAAATAGAGTGGAGGGGGTAAAACTATAAAAGCTTCACGTGTCCCTCTCCACTCCTCAGTCTACGACGGTCATCTCTACGAGGTTTGTGTGCTACGACAAGTAGTCCTCACATTCAACACTCTTTAACTTCCCTTAAACTAAGGTATCTATCATTTTATTTCATTAACAATAACTTACACATTGCTCTTAAGCACAGAAAGCTTCATATTTTATAATATAGTTTTTAACGGTCGCCACTCGCCATGATGTACCCTTCAGACTGCATACTTCAACTATATTCATATTGTATTGTTATAGATGGATCCTTTCAACAGAAAATTCCCACCCAGAAATGTACGTGAGAATCCTACAGGAATTCCAGAGGGACAAGACGATAGTCCACGTTTCAACATGATCACTTTGTTCACTGTCATATCGGAATATGTGAGATATTATATGCATATTTAAAAAAGGACTCGACTACTAAAATGTTCTGAATCGATAATATAATGAATATAGATTCCTATTTTATTTAAGACTCAGTTTTTATTAATATTTTAAATATAAACTCACAGCGAAGACAAGTTTCTAGTCAAGTTCAAGACGCATCGATGGCATATCCAGACATAGAAAACTACATGCATATTAAAAAATATATATATTAAAAAAAGAACTCGAGTACCAAAATGTTCTGAATCGATAATATGATGAATATAGATTCCTATTTTATTTAAGACTCAGTTGTTATTAATATTTAAATATAAACTTACAGCGAAGACAAGTTTCTGTTCAAGTTCAAGACGCATCGATGGCATATCCAGATATAGAAAACTACATGCATATTAAAAAATATATATATTAAAAAAAGGACTTGAGTACCAAAATGTTCTGAATTGATACATATATTCTACTGTAAAGAAAAATTTTGAAAATGGTACTTGAGTCCTATTTTATTTAAGACTGTTTATGTTATTAATGTTTTAAATATTTATAAACTTACAGAGAATACAACAAATTTCTGGTCAAGTCCAAAATGCATCGATGGCATATCCAGGCACAGAACACTATCCAGTAAGATCCTTTTATATATCCATTATACATAAATAATTTAAACATAAATTTACAGTGGCAACAATCAATGCATACACAATATTCAAAAGTAATGTATGAACGGAGAGTTCGAAGTGTGCGAAGAGTACAAAAACAGCTACAAATACATGAATTACCACATCCGATCTTTCGACATCAAAAAACAGAACCATTAGTTCATTTAGGATGTCCAACACAATTACAAGAAAATGCTCCTGGTCCTTCAAATATTGGTCCAAATAATAATTTCACTCACAATATTCAATCCAACAAAAATGCCAGACCCACGGTAAAGGTGCCGTTCGGTATTCATAAAGTCGGTTGTGTATTTTGTAAGAACAATGGTGAACATATTGCCTTTTATATGAGCCATAAAATTAAAGATCGAAATAACAAAGTTACCTGCCCCGTTCTACGCAGGCATAACTGTGAAATATGTGGTGCAACAGGCGAGGATGCTCACACAAAGTATGTATTTTGTATAGTATTATGGGCGTAAGTAGTTGGCCCATGGAGTTTGTCCATAAAAATAATTTAATATTTCAATTACAAACCATAATATTATTATGTTTATTCTAGGAGCTACTGCCCACAAATTTTATTTTCTGGGGGTAATCCTGTACCTGCCAATCGGCCAATGCAAATGTAAGTCATTTTACGCAGATTCACAAATACACCGGATGGTGCCTTTAATAAAAAAAATTAAAATTAGTGTCTACAAGATTCAAAGCAATGGCATTCCAAAAAGAAACAAGTAATTTTTATTCCTTTTTCAATAAATGTTTCTAATTAAAAAAATAAAAATTGTATGTGATTTTGCTTCATATTTTTTATTCTATGGTACATAATTTCAAATTATTATGTTTAAAATTAATATAAATAAACATATTCTCATTAAGTAAGGATCACTTTTTTTTCAATTTTATATGATTACCTATTTTATTAATAAGTAATTACGGAGCATGGCCATTTGGGAGGCTCCATTCCGGATTTGTGTAATGACCCATGCTGCTAATTTTATTTGCATGTTGGTGCTGATTTCTATTAGAGAAAAATTATTTACTACAAATTTACCATGTTATAAGAAAACAGATACCTATGACTTTAGTGTCAAAATCAAAAAGCTTATTGAAGCGATATGTGTTGGAATGACATGATCTTTCATTACGACGAAATTATTAGCTTTCCCGGGTTCAATACTTACCTTGCCTTTCGACTGCCTAAAAAAGAATAGTAGAAAACTACTGGAAAGTTTTCATCGAAGGTTTCTCTGATTAGCTTGGCCTGGTTATTTTAAAAAATAAGTAATAATTTACAAATGTTTTCAAATACACAACCGTTAATCGCCGGATACTAAACACATTTTAGTAGATCGAAATGGAATTAAATATATTACATTTATGAGGACTTTTATGAATAAAATTGGTATATTTATTGGTAATTTTCAAAGAGAAAATTGTATTTATGATAATTGCGATTATTTGTATTTGAACTGGCAATACATCACTCACATTGACAGCAGGTTATTTGATGCCTGCCTTGGCTTTACTATTTTGAAAACTGTTTGCTTGAAATGGATGGATACCAAGCTCGCTTGTCGGATTCGGACTCTGATTCCGATGATCATAATAAAAAATCTAATGAATCGTATAAAGACCTTAATTTTCGACCATCTTTTAGTGGTCACGATTGTAAGTTTTGACCCAAAAAATATTATAATCCAAATTAAAAACATACTCGACTGTATATTTTAGCCCAAAATTCTGTAGCATATACGGGTGCAACAAAAAGGGGGAGAAATTTGGACTCTTCCAGCTCTGGAGGTACTGAAATAACTGGGTTATTTTCTAACAATGTAAAAATCACAACAATGGTTATTTTTTCCAGATGATTATTCTGACGATGAAAGTGCTAAACATAAGACAAGCAAAGCAGCTAGACTAGATTCATACCAAAATGGTAATTATTTATTTTATTTGCTTAAATTTGTATATTTAACGAATTATTCTCTCATACTATTTTAGATACACAGACAGACACAGATAATGAATCAACGAATCCAACTTCTAGTTCAATCAGTACTACAACCCAAAATGATCAAAATTATTCATTATTGGCCAGTAAAGGTGCCAAAATGATGGTTTGTAAATACACATTTTTTTATTATTTTAATTTAATTTTCAATCACATTATCAACATCTGTAATAAATTATATTTAAGAGGTCACTGGGTTACCAAGACGGTATGGGTTTGGGAAAGTCTGGAACAGGTCGCCGGTTTCCTGTTGAAGCTTACAACCAGAGTGGTAGAAAAGGGTTGGGATTTCAACCGCATTCAAAGGGTCAAGAATATACTGGCAGTTCTTACGATCCTGACTTAGAAATTGTTGTTGCTGAAGAATACCCAGTAAGTAAAAGTCTGTAAATTGAATCTATATAAATATTTAGGTCCATTCTTCTATTTATAGGTGTGGCTAGAAGATCCATCTCACGATGAAGAATTAAGTCGTGATTTGTTAGAAAGTTGGATGACTTTGGGTGCAGTCAAAAAAACTATTGATGATGAAACAAAGTTTTGTGATCCACAAATTTTATCCGATATTCTAAGTTTAAAGGTAATGAATAAATCAGCATATTATGAATATCGTTGATCAAAATAAAACACAATTTTTCATATATTTACAGACAGCTTTAGATGACATCAAACTAGAAGATTTCATGAAACTACGTTCTATGTGTAATCCTTATGAAAAAATTGCTGGAGTATTTTTTATGAATCGAGCTGCTATGAAAATGGCCAATATGGATGCAGTTTTTGATTTCATGTTTACATCCCCTAAAACTGTAAATGGGGAGGATATGGTTGACGGAAATAATTTACTATATTTTGCTGATGTTTGTGCTGGACCCGGGGGCTTTACAGAATATGTTTTGTGGAGAAAAAAGTGGCTAGCAAAAGGTAATTATGTAATTCTTTGTAATTGTAATTATGTTAATTTATTTGGTTTATGTATATACATATAATAGTTGTTCTTTAAACTTAAAGGTTTTGGTTTCACATTGAAAGAATGTAACGATTTCAAGATATCAGATATGTTAGCTGCTCCTACAGACTCATTTACACCATACTATGGTGCTTGTGGAGATGGAAATATTTTCAATCCATCCAATTTAGAATCGTTGAAAAAGTTTGTCCTAGAAAATACAGAAGATAGAGGTGTGCACTTTATGATGGCCGATGGTGTAAGTTCCTTATAAAATTATAGATAAAAGCTATATTCAGTTAATATAATTCGTTTTTCACAGGGTTTTGATGTAGAGGGTGATGAAAATATACAAGAAATAATGTCAAAGCAGCTCTATTTATGTCAATGTGTCACCGCACTCTCACTTGTGAGAACCGGTGGCCACTTTGTTGTTAAATTATTTGATCTTTTCACCGAGTTCAGCGTCGGATTAATGTATTTAATGTACAAGAGTTTCAAAAAGAGTATGTCCTCAGATATTTGTTATTATTTTATAAACCAGTCCATAGTAATAGATTCTCTTTTCAACTCTAGTTTGCATTCACAAACCTCACACGTCCAGACCAGCTAATTCTGAAAGATACCTCATCTGTAAATGGAAAAAGAGTACCTGCGATACCATTGAAAGGCATCTACTTTATGTGAACAGTTTGATTTATCAAAAAACCGGAAAAGATGTCAGAAGCTTGGTGCCTTTTGATGAGTTGCAAAAAGATCAGAACTTTTTCCAGTATATACACGATAGCAATAATAAGTAAGTAAAAACTGTAAACACTAAATAATCCAAACATTGATTGCAACACAATAGACCAAAATATAACATAATACTTTTGATTCCTAACAAGTATTGAGTATTTCATTAAAATCTACTTTTGAGTATAGTTTTTTATATGCACTTCTTAATGTTTATTTAAAAAATATGCACCCACATATTATATTCTAGTTCCCATGATTTTGTGTTGACAGATTTTTTACTATGCTATCTTTTATAACCATATTAATTTAAAACAAAATTAGCATAGGAAGAAATCAGAAGAATTCTCTCCTTAAAATAATCGGAGTGCACAATAAAACGTCAGAATTTCAAGAGACACGCCATTTAGAGATGAGACGGAAATGTTTAGAATTATGGAAGGTAATATTAGTCAATTATAGACGTAATTTATCATGGCATTATTAATAATAATAATAAATAAATATTGATTAACAGATACCTGACAGATTGAGAAGTAAGAAAATCAGTACAGAGACAATTAAAAATAATTTACATCCGATTGAAGAACTTATACACAGTAGAGAATTTTCAAATGTCATTTTCAAAAATGCGATGAATGCGAAATTGACAAAGTGTTCAACGAATGAAGATCTTCAAACCCACATTACGTCACCCATAGAGTGGCATTTTGTTTACCTCAGTGAGACGAGTTTGGATATGTCGACGAATGTGGAAAATGGGAAATGTTTCTTTTTGCTCGGTATGAAAATATTCATTGGGATAGTTGAAATTTTTATTAATATAAATGTGTTGTAGGATGTGATTCGTCATTGGTGCAAAGGTGGAAGAATTCCACATGGATTCGGGAACATACTTTGAAGCTTCCCAGCAACACTCTTATCATCGCGGAAAAGGTGAAGGAATATCAAAAAGAAGGTCCCTCTCAGCGGCACTCCAGAGCTTATCATATAGTTGATGCATATTGTTTAGGAGGAATTTCCGTATTTCACGAACCATTAGTCGAGAGGTGAGGATAAAAAATAGACATTTTGCTTCAAAAATATAATTAATTCTATTTATAGATATAAGAAAATATCTTTGTTTTGCAATGCCGTTAATAAACAAGCCGATGACAGTATGTGTTTACCGTTGAGGTGTAAAAAATTATACAGTTTTGAAAATATACAAAACGACATTCAAAATTTGGAGAGAAAAAAATTTAAAAATGGGAAAATGGAAATCACCTCGTACGTACCGAATGCCTATAACAACAGAGAATTGTATTTCAAACCAGAACGGATTCTTTTAATGAAGACAATGAAACGTAAATATACTTTATTTATTTTATTTAAAATGCTTACAAATGCCAACTAATTTGTTGTGTTTTTAGATCCGTTCATTAAAGCGTTCTCAAAAACCTGGAAAAGGGAATATTATTTTGATACTTCGAATGGAAAATCGAGTTATGATTTGAATATCAATATGATAAGTGATACAAATCATACATTTTTGAAGAGTATCGAAGCAGATTTAAAATTGTTTCTTTAATTTGACTGATTAATACTAAGATGTCAAATTTATTAAATTAATTAATTTTTATTTAATTGAAAGACTTGATCATTCTGGCATATCTGTGAGATAATGTACATCTTATAGTACCACCGACTTTCTTTTCCTCAATAGTGAACAATTATTGGGTTGTAATAAGTTGTACCTACATCAGGACAATTTCATTCTTGAAACTTCATTGAAAACATTTTTTATGTAGTAAATCTAGATAATTATTAGGTACTATTTTCAATGTGTATGTCTTTGTTTTCTGTATTTGTATATTTTTTAGAATAAATTTTTTATTTTAAATAATTACTCTTTTCCTATATCAAATAAAACAAAGTATTGGTTACTAAAAAGTGAAGATGAAAAAATTGCAGCTTTTCTATCCATAGATGATGTATCTTCGATTATTACAATTCAATACAATTGTACAAAGTTCATTTTAAATGATAAAATTCCTATCAATACATTTAAAAAAAATGTACTTCATATTAATGTTTATTTTTAAATAATAAAAATATACGAAAGTTCGAAGTGGTTATAAACAGTGAGCACGTGCGTTTTTAAGGCGGGTATGCATTTTATAGTGTCGGCATTTCGATCAATAAAATGTTTACCCGCCTTAAAAACACACGTGCTTCTTATTCACGACCACTTTACACATTTGTGGAAGAAATCGTAGATTCCAACAAAGTTATACATAAATGAAGTGTCAAATAAAGAATTGTCAGTGGCGGCGTGAAGCCGGCCGATGGAAATGTCCGAGGCTGTCAAAGATGTTGATGGTAATAATCTTTTATATTAAAATGTTTTTACTTTGTAGCTTCCTTGCTTTACTCTCTAAAAAATGATTGCATGCAGTAAAATAGATTCAGTTGGATTAATTTCCGCGTATTATTTGAAAAAATTTAAGGAACCAAGTATATTCCGGCAACTCAAAGACCCGACGGAACATGGCGCAAACCGAGGCGAGTAAAAGACGGATATGTCCCACAGGAAGAAGTTCCTCTTTACGAGAGTAAGGGAAAGCAGTTTGCAGCTAGAAGCTCGAGCAGCATTCCAGTTGGATTAACTGCTGAAATTGTAGCCGAGGCCAAAGCAAAGGCTAAAAAGGACAAGGGCTTGCGATGTCCCATTCCTGGTTTAATTATACCGGTAGATGATTCAAAGAAGAAAAAGAAGAAGTCTGGTATGTTGACAATTAATTATGTTTTAGAATTAATATAAAGGCATTTTCTTTTTTTGAAGGTGTTGAGGAGATGTCTGGACTTTTAGCGAAAACATCTTTAAATCCACCAAAAGGTAATGCTCCTGCCACCGATCCTGCAAAAAGATTGAAGAATCTGAAAAAGAAGCTTAGAGATACTGAAGTTTTGGAGGCGAAGATACAAAGTGGCGAGTTACAAAATCCCGAAAAAGATCAATTGGAGAAGGTGAAAAATAAACAAAGCGTCATTGAAGAAATAGCAAAAGTAGAAGCAATGTTGTGATTCTGGAATATTCTCATAATATATCAGTGTACAAAAATAATAAAAGTAATCAATTTAGAAACTAGAATAGACTACCAATGTGCTTAAAATTTCCATCTAATAATATGTATTATTTTATTAGTGTTCATGATCAACATTGATTGTGTATAATTTTATAATTGACATTTTAGTTGTTTATATTCAAATATTTACAATTCTCATTATTTAATTGTAAATAACAGAGTTCAATAAAGTATTATGTACAACAGACACACATTGTAAAGATGGATCTCACTTTCTACTAATATTTATGTACTATCAAATCAATACTGGCATTAGTAGAGAAGTTTTATATTATGTCATTTTTAGATCCCCATTTACAATTAATCATACCTATGATGTTTTAAATTTTGTCTTTGATTAACATTATTCTTTAGTAAATAGTTTTGCAATAATTAGAATAAAAAGAGGCCACCATGAACTTATTAACATCACTTCGACAATCTACAGTGCATTCATTGAGACACGAGTTTTTTTCTTGTTAGTGATAGTTATAATATTTTCACCACAATGCCGATTGAAATTTGAAATGTAGTGAGAGAAAGCCAGTGCAGTAACAATGGTTATTTGGATTATATGTAGTTATTATTAGTGATACACATAATATCAATACTATAAAGAACTAAACCGAGTGTCTCTGTTGTCTACTTTTGTACAGTAAACTGCAATTAAATAGAGAAATACATAATTATATTGGGATTTTTCAATATAAGTGTCTAGTTTCCTACTTGTACAGAAGTTTGGTCTTCCAACACAAATGTATCCTTTTAATCTAATTGTGTAATATAGTGGAACGTCGATGTATCAAATATCAAAAGGAGAAATAAATTGAAATGAGGTTTGAATTTCAACGGGCATAAATATTTTTCAATATATTATCGAGGTTCCACTGTATTTTTAACTGTGTAACATAATTAACTTATGCCCTGCAATAAAAGGTTGTAAATTTCAATGAATTGAAAATTCAAGTGATTGTCGAGTCTTTTTTTTATTAGACAGTATCCATAGTTAAATACATATAAAGTTTTTTCAAATATCGCAATTATTATTCCCACCTACTCCTTTTACCGCTTTTTCTCACTCTTTGTACTGGTGGATTTGAGGGCGGAGACGTCGGTAATGGGGGAGGAGGTAGAGGAGCTGTAAAGCAAAAATCATCCTTTGGCGGGGGCGGAGGTCTATTGGCTCCTGTATTCTCATCTGTGGCTGCGGTGAACTGAAAGAATTTTTTGTGTAAAAAATTATGAACAAATAAATCAAAAGCCGACTTAGTACCTGTCCATATTGTAATCGAAAAGCAGATTTTATAGCTTCTAATCTATTTGTTGCAGGAGCAGAATTTTTCTTGCTGTCTGAATATGAAATGCCGCTGATTGTGTCTTCGTTTGTCGTTGGCGGTGGAAGACCTGGTCTTTCTTTGAATCCTAAACCGCAACCACCTATATTCAGATTTTTGCCTTTACCCGATTTGAAACGAGACTTTTTAAACCAACTGCTCTGCATGGCCATGTCCATTAATTCTTGAGGTACTTCCTATAATACATTAAAATCATCAAAACATGACCATTTCTCAAAAAGGAATTTAAGCAAATAGCGAACTTGATTTGCTCCTTCAAAGTTCCTGACTAAATGTCCAGCAAAGTCTTTATCACTTTTTTCGATTAGGAGAGTTATAGCATCGCCTTTGACTCCAGCACGACCAGTTCGACCGATTCTGTGCGTATGCGTATCAATATCTCTTGCGACATCATAATTGATTACAGTTCTTATATGTGGGATGTCCAAGCCTCTCGCTGAAATTAATCATAATTATAAGACTGTGTATTTTGATCATAAAAACTAATTATAGAAAAATTACCAGCAACATCAGTCGCAACTAAGATATTTGATTCTTGTCTTTTAAATGCAGTGATCACTTTATTCCTTTCAATCTGATCCATGTCACCGTGTAATAATAATACATTGTATTCTTGCACTGATAAATTACCAGCCAATTGTTCAGCTTCTAACTATAAAATTTATAATACACGTGAATACATTTTCATTAATCTTCCTATATTTAGTTTCATTCGCACTTTTTTTGTAACAAATATCAAGACGCTTCCGGCCGATGTCATTTCTACTAAATTGGATAATAACCATGTCCACTTTTGAGTCTGATTAATAAATATTCTAAAATAAATAAAGAATTTTTAGTTATTTGTATTTGAGTTTTTTTACTGGGCATTGAATTAATACCTGATGCTTTGGATAACATCGGCACTGGCTTCTCCGACATCACCTTGTTGTACTCTAATTGGATCCCTGAGAGCGTCACGAGTCAAACGTTCAACCTTTTTCGGAAAAGTGGCAGAAAATAATAAAGTTTGACGGTCGACTCTAACATGGTCACATATTGATCGAACTTGAATTTCTATAAAAAAAAATGTATTTTTGATTAAATTCTTATAAATGTATCAAATTTTATTTGATATTTACCAAATCCCATATCAAACATTCTGTCAGCTTCATCTATGACGAGATAAGTGACCCGTCTTAAATTAGTTGCTTTGATTTTGATTATGTCAATTATTCTACCGGGTGTTGCTACAATGATTTCCGCTCCTCCTCCTTCGAGAGCCTTGGATTGTTCCCATTTAGATCCACCTCCATAACAGCAGACGCAATTAATATTGTAGACTTTTCCAAATTTTCGGGCTTCCATAAATATCTGAATTTTTTTTAATAGATTGGTCAAAAAAATAATAAAATACAAATTAATTAAAATAATTTTACTTGTTGAGCCAACTCTCGAGTAGGGGCTAAAATGAGTCCAATTGGTCCTTCTTCTTTTTTGAGCTCCCGTTGGTCCATAATGTGTACAAGCATTGGCCACAAATAAGCAGCGGTTTTACCTGAACCAGTTCTTGCGATTCCTAAATAATAATAATAAATTTTTCATACATATTTAAAAATATTTTTAATTATCAGACGAACCAATCAAATCTCTTCCTGAAAGAGCGGCAGGAATGCCTGCAGCTTGAATAGGAGTCGGCTGAGAGTATTCTGCTTTTCGAATGCACTTCATTAAAGCATCATCAAACCCGAAATGTGCAAAACTTGCCACAGGCCGAGGCGGTTGAGGACCAGTTATCTTGAATTAAAAATCAGTATTTAATTTATGAAATTATTTCGCTTCATTATTAATATATACTTTGATTCCTAATGTTTTCTTTAAATCTGATACTTGTTCTTCTGTGAGATTTAAAATATCTTCATGGGGTGTATAAAAGTTTTTTTCAAATGGTTCATAATCAATTTCAGAATGATCAATCGGAGGAAGTGGGTCGATAAATTTCTTTTTGAGGGGAGCAATTGGATTTCCATCTTCATCATAATCTATTTCTGGATCTGATGTTTCTTCAACTACTCCAGCTAATGGATTTTCTTCCATATAACTGATAACATATTCGTTAATATTGTATATGTAATTACTATGGTAAAAAGTATGCAAAAGAAAATACCGATAATAGCTTTCTTCATCATCTTCCTGCTCAATGTCATCTCGTGTTCCCTTTGCAACTGGTACTTTGCCTTTAGATTTTTTTTTATCATCTTCCTTTGAATTTTGTTCTAAATCAGCCATGAATGCATCTAGTGGATCTTCTTCTTCTGAACTCTCTTCATCAGATTGCTTTCTAGAAGGACTATCCGGAGCAGGAATATACGCTAATCCAGAAGAAGCAGATATTTGAGGCTCATCATCTTCATCAAAATACCTATAAATAATTCATTAATGTTATAAAGATAGTATAAATGGTGCTTTTTAATTATTACTCTTCTTCAGATCGAATTCTTTTTTTGTTTTGATTGTTCCAATTAGCTGCACTCATGGCTGTTTGCGAGATGGAGTTCATAGTGGAGTAACCTTGTTTGTTGACTCCTGGAATCGGTGTTTTGTCTCTCGGGGAAGGAGTGTTAGTCATGCAAGGAGGCGGAGGCACTGCATGTAGACTAGTTTCAGTCGTATTGATTCTACGTGCTCCCATTTGAAATCCAGAAAAGCCGAGGCTTCCACGGCCTCTTCCGTGACTCATGTTTTGTTAAATATCAAAACGTAACCTTAAAACTGGTTATATTTTTGTAGTAGAATATCGCAAGGAAACACAATTTTGCATATTAGTTAGGACTTAAATAACACAATTATAAAGATGCACAATCATTTGAAATATTTTTGTATAATCACAAATAATCGAGCAAAAGCGGTTAAACGTCAAAGGAGCGGGCTGTCAAATAGCTTTCAGGAAGCGTACATAGAGGCGCTAATTGATTTTATGAAATATGTATGCATGCATTTTAAAATATAAAAAAATAACTATCTATATTTTAATGAACATATACTCAAGGATTAAAATTTATATTGCAATAAAATATATTTTTAAAGAAGACAGCGTTATTTCAGATGAAAACAGGATTTTCAGAATCAATAAGCGTTCGTCGAGATTTGACTCAAGTATCACAAATAAATAATTAATATACCCAGGTAATGTTTATAATTATACACAAGAACATGAATCTATTCACACTCGGGTATAAAAGCGCCCCAAAGGTATAATTTTGTACTGGATAAAGTTCTAAATGTGGCGATACTCGACAGGTGATTAGAGCTTAAACGAAAGCGCGGAGATGTGCGTAAAACACGCAATGTCTGCTAAATGTAATCAAACCAGTCGAACTACGATTTTAAATTGATTGTAGCTTTTATTTACTACTGTAGGCTCAACACATCGTATACAACAAAGTCACCACAATTGTTAAACGACCACATTCCTATGGTTATGGATGTCGTGTATTGTTGTTCTCCACTTCAATTTTATGCTAAATCATAATATTACACCATGCAAGGTGAAAAATTAACCGAATGCACATGTAGCTTTACTGTTAAAACACGGAATGGGCAAACTTCACATTGTTTCAGTCATGCACTCGTTAATTAGAACGATTTTACGACAGTGAAATGACATTTTGAGGTTGATCATTATTTTAATCGTCTTTAGAATAACAATTAGTTGATAAAGCACAATAATATTAATCTGATTTATATAAATAAAGAAGCAAGTAAGTAACTAATCACGATAATCATCAGTACCAGGAGGAATATACAACAAATTGAGAATATATTAAAGAGGATGTAAGTTATCGTTACAATAGTAGAAAATAAGTAAATAAAATAGTTTGTATATCGTAAGCTACAACAATTTTTCTTCGGATTAATAGGGATTGCCAGCGGCTTATTAATATAAGCTGAAAGAAATATGGATGCCACTAACAGGTGAGCCAAAATGTGAAAATAGTTTGGCTAACTGTGTTGCTAATTTATTAATATATATATTAAAAAACATTTTTTTATTTTTATATTTTTACAATATCCCGTCCCTATGAAATATTATTATAGTTTTTATTATGATCGAGTTGGCCCTTTTATTTCTCAACGCTTCAAATACCTTTTATTAACAGCAAAACACAATTAATACAAATACAACAACAATGAAATATGTTGACTGTGCCCAAGACACATGGTTAAAGCTGTTTGTGTTTATATTTTCGCACGCAACCTGTGGTTAGACAATTAAAAGTCGTCAAAAGATTGTTGTTTGGTTAAGTTTTCGGGTGAAAAAAGTTGTACCTAATATCGCGTGTTTACAGATAGTAAAAGGGATTTACCATTGTATAGGAATTTGTATAATAACTGCATCATCAAAGTGTTTGGGGGACAAACTATTATTTTGGAAATTAATACCAACATCCCTCGGTAGATATTGAAAAAAATATACTTGAAGAATGTGTCAGATATTAATTGAAGTATGTGGTTTAAAATGCGAATCC
This sequence comes from Agraylea sexmaculata, assembly GCA_022606485.1. Classification (NCBI taxonomy): domain Eukaryota; kingdom Metazoa; phylum Arthropoda; class Insecta; order Trichoptera; family Hydroptilidae; genus Agraylea; species Agraylea sexmaculata. The sequence goes on along the minus strand of JAGTTH010003006.1, from coordinate 23,976 downwards.
CCTGTTCGTGTTGGTGTGTGATATTTATTTGATTGTGTAGTATTTAATATAAATCATTTGGATGGTGTAATATGAAATAAAGGGTGGTTTTCTTACTTTATGCGTAACCCATTTGGCGAAGGGGAAAAGGAAGTAGGTATTTCAATTTGATTTCCTCAAAAGATAAGACAGCCTAATATCCCCAAACTACAATTACACTATATTCAATCTCTTTATTGTTAAACTACAAAATTAAAGAAAGCTTGTGAGTTTATGGAAATTATAATTTTTAATTTAATTATTTTACGCCCCGAGGCGCTTTTTTTGAGAGGGTTTTTTATATACAACAACGTGTTAATTTTATGTCTTAACTATAACTAGTTACACAGGTCACCGATTTAATAATAAGTATTTACCTTACGATCCAGGAAATTAGAGTAAACCTGGATAAAGACGATCGATCGGGATTTTATTAATATTATTTTTGATCTCTCAGTTGTAATAACCGATCAAATTTGAACCCATGACCACAGTATTTGTAGCCACGCGTCTTATCCCTTAAGCTATTACGCTGGTACTTAATAATAAACTATCGCTTTCTTATCATAGGTAACGTTCACAATATAAACAAATATAATAAATAAATATAATTATTTAAATGTAAATAAATTCTTATAAAAAATATTATTTTACTTCTACTTAAATAGCAGTTTCTCTCAATCCATTTTAGGGCATTAATAAATAAAAAAGGGTGTCAAGACCTGATCAAAAATTTAAGAGGAGATCTCTTATTATTATACAAGCGTTTTACTTCAGATTCAACCTTTTTTATTTACTTCCATAGATATCGCATTGCATATAAATAATTGTCAATTTCGTGTAAACCCGTGTATTGTTGCACTCTTCTCTCCTATTCGATAAAGGCATAAGTGTGTCTCGCTCACTCAAGTGACCACTGAGAGTGGTTGTGACAATATTTTGGTGATTAAAACGCAATAATATTTTAAACATGTTAAAGAAGCAGTCTAAAACTGAGCCCAGATGTATTTGAGTGTGTTTGAGTCCATATGACATGTAGTAACAATGCATTTACCCATTTTACTGTGAAATATAACTGAAGATATGAAGAGAGATGTTTACAGTATAATGTTTGCCAGGTAACTCATGTTTTTGGCCACTTGATCCACTTGAACTAACCACGCATGCGATATCTTATGTTTACTACTACATTTTAAAAGTTGGAGTGGAAAATAATTAATCCAATATCTTTGTTTCATTTTGTATTGTAAAAGGTTTTAAATTAAGAAGAAGCGTGTTGATCAAATTTGGCTTTAATCTTTAGATTATATTCTTATGTTATAATACTTATATTATTATAATGAAAATATATTAGTTTGACAAAGTGTTGTGTGTGTGTGTGTGTGTGTGTGTATCAATGAATAGTGTTGCCATAGTTCACCTTCAAATAATTTACATACATACATAAACACTTCTTCCACTCGACTCGCACTTCACGGAATCAATTCACTCTTTCGCCACCTTTTCACTAGACTCCTTCATTTCCCCACTGGAGGACTGAAAAGATGAACATGACTTCTCCAGGTTCCTCGTCTCCATCCAATATGAAGATGGAGGTGGAGCTTGTACCCAAGGTGAGTTGAACAATCGCAAAAAATACATTCACTAAGAAAAACTCAAACAAATATTTTCTACGTGCGCATATTTTTTACAGCTTATAAAAAATATAATTACTAATTTTATTACTACCTAATATAACCAGAGATAGTAAGTTCAAACCCTACTGATAAATTGCATATCTAATAAAATATAAATATAACAAATTAGGATTAATGCATAATTAATTTAATTTATTTAATCGAGTGTTTTTTTTAGTAGTTTCACGGTTGACAGTATATTACAATCATTTCAATAGTACTCCACAAAACAACAAAGGGTTCAAATGCAGTTCACTTCCTCTTCTCATTTTATTTGTTATAAATAAAAACAACTGTTGTTTTTATTCAGCATTTCGATTTACGATAATCACTAAAAACAACCGTTTATTGACCTTTAGCATGATTTTACTTGATAGATCTTTTACTATGAATCGAAATACATATACCCTAAACTAATTATGTATATATATTCAAAATACATTTGATCCTTTTATTCATTTTATTTTTTCCAATGGGAAAAATATGAAAATTCAATCACGATGTTTATATATTCAGCTCTTATTTTAGTATTTGTTACATGGGAATAGTTTGAATATTTATCACAATACAAATAATAAAAAATTCAGATAATTCTGTCGTTACAAAGTCGCTCTTAAATTTACAAGATATTTAGTAATTACTTTTAGTAAATTTTTGAATGAAAATTTTAAAAGCATACGGTTTTGTTTGAAGGCATGCTCTTTCTTTAATTTATACACCATAAATTAAATGATATAAAGCCACAGTCAAGTTAGTTATAATACAATTATATATTTTTTAAAAGCTTAGTTATTAAGATTTAAAAAGTGCTTCAGCTCTATTTAAGAATTTTTAAAATTATAATTTATTTTTAATATAATACTTTATTTTGAAATATGTATTAAAACGCTTGTTTTACATATGTTTTGTGCATTTATAGATAAAGTGTAGAAGTACCTATTTGTAATCTTGGAATGCCAAGTATTCACCAGTGCCGCATCAGGCAAGGCCATAAAACCTCAGCACTATCCCTGCTTTCTTAAATTAGCTCACTAGTTCATTAGCTGCTACAAAACTATCAAGATGCTAGTCCATACTAAAGTTTCTTCCCATTATCAAACCAACAACGTTTTGTCAGATTTAGATAGATAAGATCTACTTATAATCAACAAAGTTTCGTAATATACCATTTTAAGTCTTACCCAAATATTTGATTAAACACTATTATTTATATGTTTTGTTTCTAATAAGAAATTATTGAGCAATAATGTTTCAAAAATGTTCTTTATTCAAAATAATAATTTATTAAATATTATCTATAATCTTAGTACAATATCATATATCGTTGGTTTTCTTTGCAGACTTAGAAAGACGCAGACTTAAAACTACATTTTTAAAAACAATATACACAATTTTACCATTTTTTAATGTACTTCGAACATTTTTGTGTTAAACATTCCCACTAGACGGCATTCAAATCTAAAAATTAAATATATTTCACTTATGCAAAAAAAATTGACAATATATTAAATAAAGTAAAGCCTCATATAACGAGCTTAATCCGTTCCAGAATACTAATTGTTATATGAAACAATTTTCACCTTAAAACGGTTACACTTTTCTACAGTGATTATTTTGAATTACTCTGATAATTTTTATAGTAGGGAGGCTCAATTGTATATTGTCTTGATGAAAATACATTGAAATAATATGAAAAAAGTGATTCATTTTTCACATCAGCTGTAGAGTCACATCAGCATTTAATTTTTTTATGTACTTAAATATTTTTATTTTTAAAACCCATTATAAAAGCAAAAAAAAATGAATTTATTAAAACACCCAAATGAATAGTTTAATTCATATTATTTAGATATGTACTTTTTGTTTCATACTCTTTCCCTACTGTGCATCCATGAAAAGTATGAAAGAATTCCTCTACATTAAGCATTCTTGATGTTCATTACTTGATATTTTTTATTATACGTTGTATTTGTTATATATTTAAGTTTCTTTTATCTTGTATCTTCTATAATTCTGACAAATGTCCATCATTGCCGAACCGCATTAGATTTTTACTGTAATAGCAAGGTGATGATGGTTCATGCTTTACTATTATGATTATATATAGAGATATATATATATATATATATATATATATATATATATATATATATATATATATATATATATATATATATATATATAAATAAATAAATATATGTATGTACCTACTAATGCTACGGTATAATAAATCACAGCCGTTTGCAGTGAGTTAAGTTCGTATTTTGAGTTGATATCCTAAATATAGAAATTACACTGCGAATAAAGGAGCATATAAAGTTTTTTTTATATCATTATAACGCGGGAAACTTTTCGATTAGACCGTCATGAATCGGCGAACATGAATAGGTCTTTATTTATACATTTTAGTTTGGAGAGACGAGGGCAATTAGGGGAATTTTTATCTCTATTGTGAAATGTGTACCGCAGTGAAATAGTCAGTTGACATTGGCACTCTGCACTGTGAACAGCGTCCATCTTTATTGTGTTAGTGATATTGTTTAATTGTTGTTCTAAGAGGACAGTTAAAGAAATGGGATGTACTGCGAGTGGACTTGCCGCTTCCGATGTTCCAGGAACAGCCCTCAACTTGGCCAACTCCAAATTGAAGTTCTCCCTGAAACAACTAAAGTCCCTGAACAGGAAGATGGAGAGTTTGGTAGCCGAGGATGACGGTGGTGAGTTGACACTTGTATTAAATCCTATAGTTATAGTTACGTGACCGGAAACGGTGCTCATTACAACGGAACAAGTTTATGCATCCTTCCGGTTTGGGAACAAAAAAAACTGTCCACCGAATCAATGCTTTGTGCATAGAAAATTAAGAGTTAAAAATAAATCAATATATACACACACACAATAATAATATATATATATATATATATAGTAGAGAGATATATATATATATATATATATATATATATATATATATATATATATATATATATATATATATATATATCGTGACACCTTCCCTATTGACGGGAGTCCCTTTAAAAAGAGGTTGGCCAGGCCACTTTGGCCTTTACGGGAGAATATAGTAGAGATGGTTTCCCAGGCCACCACACAGCAATGAGTACTTAAGATCTAGTTTGTTAAGCTAGATCTACCAAGTGACTCCGGTGCCGTGAATCGAACCCGGGAGTCTTCACTCACGAATCCGTTACACTAACCATTGGGCCACAGTGGTTTCTTATATATATATATATATATATATATATATATATATATATATATATGAGTATATATATATATATATATATATATATATATATATATATATCTTGACGCCTTCCCTATTGACGGGAGTCCCTTTATAAGGGGTTGGCCAGGCCACCTTGGCCTTTACGGGAGAATATAGTAGAGATGGTTTCCCAGGCCACCACACAGCAATAAGTACTTAAGATCTAGTTTGCTAAGCTAGATCTACCAAGTGACTCCGGTGCCGTGAATCGAACCCGGAGTCTTCACTCACGAATCCGTTACACTAACCACTGGGCCACAAGGCGGCTCTAATATATATATATATATATATATATATATATATATATATATATATATATATATGAGAGTATATATATATATATATATATATATATATATATATATATATATATATATATATATATATATATATATATATATATATATATATATATATATAATTTCTTTACCAGCGTAATAGCTCAGGGGATAATAAGCGTGGCTTCAAATCTCGCTCAAGTCATTTTTTTTAAATTTATTTGATCGGTTATTACGACTGGGAGATCGGGAATAATATTAATAAAATCCCGATCGATCGTCTTGATCCAGGTTTACTCTGATTTCCTGTATTGTAAGGTAAATACTGATTATTAAGTCGGTGACCTGTGTAACTAGTAAAAGTTAAGATCATCGATAAATAATTAACACGTTGTTGTGTCTAAAAAACCAAATTTCTAAATACTCTCTCAAAAAATCTCTCAGATCGTATTTGAAATAAAAAAAATATCGTCCAAGGCGTTAGAAATATTATTCAACAATTGGAATGCCAACAGTTAATTACATATATTCAGAATAGATATTTTCTATACGCAAAATACTAAATACTTTAACGAGTGTTTTTATACATTGAGAATACCTGATAAGAGATACGAAATAATAGTTAAGATCACCGACAGACAGTTAACACGTTGTTGTGTATAAAAAACCTCTCAGTAGTAGCTTTTATTTGGAAAAGTAGCTTTTATTCGAAAATCCACAAAAAAAAAGAATTATAATGTAGCAAAATGGTAGTTGGCGTTATGATATTACCAATCACACCCATTTGCGGTACCCAAGTTAATCCTCCCCACCATTGAAATTGTATTAAAATTCACTATTTAGTCAAATGAATAATTTTTGAACGAAATATATTGAAAAATGATATATTTTTTTAATTGGATCACCTGTTATTTGCAAATATATTTTTCCTTCACTAATAATAATAAGCCGCTGTCATTTAATATTAATCTGAAATTAAATAACTGTCAAGATGACACCCAAATTATTAATTATTCATAATTAGAGCAATATATTTAAAATTGTAATGATTAATTAGAGAGAATTGAATAAAAAATGTGAAATAAATTTATAAATAAAATAAACACTATGTCCATCTTTACTACTAGTATAATATAGATTTTTCTATGAATTTTGAATATTTTATAATTTATCAAAGGCGTATTAAATTACACTGAAACAGGGAATAAACACCCTTATTCAGTGTGATGTTATAAGCTTTTTAATAATCTCTTTCAAATTATATAAATTTATTATTAAATAGATAATATTCCGAATGAATGAATTTTACAGAATTTCTATCTGAACAAGCTGAAAGTGTGGCTGAAAGACTTGTTCAGTCAATAGTGTGTGGAGCGGCTGTTAAGGATGTCAGGTTCAAATCCAAGTACCTCGTCGTACTGCACAGAGACAGAATTGTGAGTCGATAAACAATTTCATTGATTTCATCGACTTATTTAAACATGTTTTAAATATAATTGGAGAATAGGTGAAATCGAAGTCATTGGAGTATCTGGTTTTGCTCGAAGACTTGGAAACTGGATGTGCTGTTGCTGAAGGTCCTCCAGGATGTGCCAGGTTAAAACCAGCCGATGAGAAGGAAAATATTTGGAAGGAATATTTAACGCCTAGTGGATTTTTAAGAAGGTGATTGTATAATATAAAATATTTTAATAATTTATCATATTCTGAATTATGGTTTTATTAAAATCATCCTTCTTTTCTGATAGCTTTCGGTATTTTCTACACAATATATCTAATTGATATTATTTTCATCACAAGTTACTGAAAATGATCTCAACCTTTAATTATGCCCACATTTTTCAATATGGCATTCTTTTCATGGATGTTTACTCCTTTTTTTATTGTTCGGTATGACATAAAAATATTTAATACAAGATTTTTTTTTTAATTACGGAATTCCACCAAGAAATCAACACTATTAATATCATAAAAATATATATTATTTCACACTTACTAATATAAGTATTATCTAGGACAAATAGTTTTAAATATTCCCCTTAATTTTTACTAATAAATAAATGAAGGTATTTCAAAGTTTATAATATTTATTATAGTAACATTTTTTTTCATTCCGTTGTTTACATGGCAAAAAGACTACTAAACTGTATAATTATAATAGTCGTATTTTGTTAATATGTTCGCGATGCCTTCTTTATATTTATTTTAATTAATTCCTGTCCAATGTAATTAAGTCCAATCTGTATATTTTTTAGAGATAAAATAATAGAGCGATGGGTGGAAGTTTTGGCGCAAGCAGCTGCCGAAGTTAATTCGGGAGGTAGTTTTGAAGAAGTAGCACCAGGTTTTGTGGTCTCTCAAACTACAGTTCAAAAGCTTAAGAATTTAACCCCGGAAGAGGCTTGCTTTTACGCTAATCGTAAGTGGTAATTAAAATATTGTAATTGTTATTTTTTTAATGTATTTGTCTGTAGCTGTGATTGAAAAGGACGATTTCCCCCGTCCACGAGATTATCGAATAGCAATAGTAGAAGGAAGTCCTTGGGTGAGGGTGAGACTTGCTGGAGGAGCTCTGAGTCCTGGAGGAGTCCTCACAGGAGTGGAAGTAAAGCTGGCACTAGGCGTGGCTTATGATGGATGGCCAGCTGGATGTGACCTCCCTTCTAGAGCGCCCCTGGGACACCCCGATGCCCTGCTATTCTATAAAGCAGCCCACACTGTGAGTATGCTTGATATCGATAACATCATCATCATCACAAGCACTCCAGTTCAGTGAGGAACCAAGACTTCCCGCACCAGCATCTTCCACTTAATGCTCCTCCAGTTATTAATTCCTAAACTCCTAACTACCTTATAGAACTCGTCCGCCCACCTTAGCCTAGGTCTACCCTGGCTTCTCTTACCCACAGGCTTGCTGGATAGTATTTCCGATACTATCCCTCCTGCTCTTTAACCCAACCTAATGTTAAAGCCCTAATGAACTGCACTACGTTCACGCTCTTATATAATGAGTAAATCTCATCGTTCCGTCTAATTCTAAATAGTCCCGGTGCCTCCTGAACAGGACCCAAGATCCTCCTAAGAATCTTCCGCTCGAACCTAAGTAGCCTATCCTCTTCGGTTTTGGTAATAACCCATGTTTCTGCACCGTAGGTTAGTACTGGCCTAATTAGCATCTTGTATAATTCTACCTTGGTACTTCTACTTAGATATCTTGATCTGAGCAAGCGTACTAAGCCGAAATACGCCTTATTAGCACTTTGCAGGCGAGAGTTGATGTCCTGGTTATTTCCAGCCTCCACACGTATGATATATAATATAATTGTAATACTTTAGGGTTTCTTCGTGGTGGCTGGAGCCCCTGGTCCAGGAGTGCAATGGTCTGAACGTGCTGCAGGTTGGCAAGTGTGGCCTGGAGGTGCACGTGCTCTTTTATCACAGAGGGGTGAAGGTTTTACAAGGGTGGCTTTAGGGGCAACCGCACTGTTAAATCATTTAAGGACGCACGGAAAGGTAATGTGCTAGAATTACATATTTCTTATTATAATTTTTATTTTTTTATTCATATACATACATATGTAACACGCATACAATATAGGGTTAGGTACATATACCTATGTAGAATAGCAAATGGGGGTAAGTTATCATTTTTTTTTAAATATAGCTGGGGTGGGTTTGTGATCTTATTGATATTTATTTATTTATGTACCCCGAGGAGCTTTTTTTGAAAAGGGTTTTTAGACACAACAACGTGTTAATTGTCTGTCGGTGATCTTAATTATTACTAGTTACACACGTCACCGACATAGCGGCTCTGCCCGAGTTAAAAAATAGCTTGTGACTTTATGGAAATTTTAATTTTTTAATTAATTTATTTTAAGCCCCGGGGAGCTTTTTTGAACGGGTTTTTGTACAGCACAACGTGTTAACTGTCTGTCGGTGATCTTAACTATTACTAGTTACACAGTTCACTTAATAATCAGTATTTACATTACAATACAGGAAATTAGAGTAAACCTGAATCAAGACGATTGATCGAGATTTTATTAATATTATTCCTGATCTCCGAGTCGTAACAACCGATCAAATCAAATAAAAAAAGTCTTGACTGGGTTTGAACCCATGACACAGTATTTGTAGCCACGCGTCTTATCCCCTGAGCTAGTACGGTGGTATTTAAATATATTATAGACTTTTTACTAGACAATATATATCATGTCTATACTTATTGTTACATTGTAATGGAGAAACAAGATTAAATCCTTCTGCCAGTAAAATATACTTAATTTCCGTTACACGATCTAAGAAACTATGTTAAAAAAGATTCAGAATATTCAGACGATAAAATGTCTATTTTATATTTGATAAAACGCCTGTCTACCATAAGGGTCAGATGATAAGATCCAAGTGAGAAAATATATATAATTTAAAACCTATGTATGGTCGGATATTTTTTTATTCTTATTTTGGCTGAATATATCTAGAATAGGGCGATACTACAGCGTCGCGTTAATGACACAACATGTCGAACCCTATTTAAATTAGACAATATATTGATAATTTAAATATTTGCATATATTCAGCCTTGTCTGAGAGTGGTGAGCAGATTTCATATCGAAGAAGCACTACTGTGGAGAGCTGAACAGCCTGGCAATCGAGGACCTGCAGGAGACTTGAAGGTGTGGACTGCTACTCACTTGGCACACCACCTCATTTGTGTCCTAGACTCGTATGTATCATATCCAAATATAATTATAATAGTTATTTGAGAGTACATATTCGAGTTATGCAGGGTTCTAGGCCAACTGCGAGCGAGGAGTGGAAGACATTACTTGTTTCCCGGCTGTGATATGGTCAGATTATCTGTATGGAGGGCGGCGAGAGTGGCTGATAGGGATTGGAAGGGAGATGCTGATTCTATCATGAGGTTTATGGAGTCCCTCCACCACGACTATGAAGACACACAGGATGAGAGTGAGTTTAAATTATAGTGGCGTTAGCTTAGCCGTGGAGTTTTCATCCATAGCTCCAATAACAATCCTAGATCTTGCCAAACGATTATTCCATTTTTGAAAAATACAACGCCATTTATTCATACCATTCGGTGTCAAAATAATTACATATTAACAATTCCTTAAACGACAAGTCCAACACTCCTTCATAACCAAACAACATAAATTTAGTTTAGTGAGTCGTGCGTGTACGAATACACAAGACACTTGGTAGTATTGGTGTACACTTGACAATACACTTTTATATTGAATACTAATCTAAATTTTGGGATTCCTAGGCGTGCGTCGCCGTAACTAACAAAATACCGATCATAAGTGTAGCTAAGTAACTCTACTATCGTATATACAGTGACGTATGCCCGGGAATCCATTACTTTACATTTACTTTCATAAATATGCACATAGTAAAACAGTGACCAAAGTTACATTAATAAATTAACATTTTTTTAATAATACTGTAGCGCTATCTGGACAGCGCCGATATGTATTTATGCACTTCCAGTTAGCGCGAACAACTAACATCCCGTGTACTTCCACTGGGGGACTCATGTTACTCGCCTCGGACCGAGAGGACGTCTTTGTCCGGCGCTCCTCTCGTATATAGTTAAACTCCAATAAATACTGGCCAGTCTCCATCATCTTTCATTACAATACTTCTCACTCCTGCACTGATAATCTGGACCCACAATCATGGGGGCAACTCCTCGTACCCCATACTGGTGACCCCTTGTGTGAATACTCGACCTTCTACCGGCCGGCCATGACTGCGAGACCACGAGGCAAGAACATCCACCACAGCCACCAGAGCGACCAGAGAACTCGCAACAGCCACCGGAGCGACCAGAGAACTCGCAACAGCTCGCATGGCACAACAGCTACCACTGGAACAGCAGCCGTTCCAGCGTAGCAGCACGGCGAAGACCGCAAGGTTCCCCACGGCATCAGTCTCCTGGCATACTGACCTCCCGAGACAGTCACAACTTGGACCGCGTCCCTCATCCTCGGCTCCTCGGAGGTGCCACAGTACAACGCAGGGCTGGTGTTTCCCCTGGTGATACGCTTCACCATCAGCCACGGCGGCGCGTCATCCGACTCCTGAGATGTTCGCCGCCCCCTCAGGAACCTTTTCGTCGTCGACGCCGACACAGCCTCCGCCCAGATCATGCAGCCGCCCAACAGAAGTCAGCATCGATTAGTCCATCAGTGCAGTGAACAAAATTTTAATTCAATTTTTTTTTTCTCTCCGAAACCTTGTAACATTTTTTTTTCTTTAAAATTTTTTTGTAACAATTTTTTTCTTTAAAATTTTTTTTGTAACATTTTTTTTTTCTTCTTTGCAATTTTATATATATCAATGTTTTTTTAAAAAATTATATCGTTACACTGGGGAGGGAGTCCTGTAGCGCTATCTGGACAGCGCCGATATGTATTTATGCACTTCCAGTTAGCGCGAACAACTAACATCCCGTGTACTTCCACTGGGGCACTCATGTTACTCGCCTCGGACCGAGAGGACGTCTTTGTCCGGCGCTCCTCTCGTATATAGTTAAACTCCAATAAATACTGGCCAGTCTCCATCATCTTTCATTACAATACTTCTCACTCCTGCACTGATAATCTGGACCCACAATCATGGGGGCAACTCCTCGTACCCCATAATACATTTATACTGTAAATACAACAAAAAACCGACCAATAGTCTAGCATAATATATGAAAATGCACATGTCACTTACAGCCGTATTCAGTAGAATGCATACATAATAGCTGTCACTCTTACTTGATTAAATCATCTGTCAAAATGGCGAATTCCAGCTATCAATGTCAGTTTGACAGCTGGATTACTTGATTTTTGTCAGTTTGACATTGATAGCTGGAATTCGCCATTTTGACAGATGATTTAATCAAGTAAAAGAGAGACCTATCATGTATTCATTTTACTGATTACTTAGTAAAAATATGTTGTCTTAATAAATGTTACCGAGGTGAAGTCGTGATTGAAAATAGTGCTATACGGTGATATCATAGTTATGTCGGACTAATTTCACCTTTTAACTTTTACCTGGACATCTTACTTTAAGTAAGAAAAAACTGGGCCCTATAAATAAATAAACACATGCCTAGTCAATCATTAATATAAAACTAAATCTAGCAGAGGCTTCCAAATATACTATTTTTTACAATATCTCATTACTACTCTATAAACATAAGAATCAAACAGCCGTATTCAATATAATTTTTATTTTTATTTATAATACATATTATAATATTATATCATACTGCAGTACCACTAGAGCATTACGGGGGATCCCAAGTCGCAGTAATGATAGTGCAGCATAATATAATATAATAGTGTGATGTGAATGTGCTAATGAGTGCTGCTAGAGTTGAATAGTTGGTACGTATACGAATAGAGCTGGGTGCTTGGTGTACACCACGACTCACTAACACACTCTCAATACACTATTATATTGTAGTAAATGGGCGAGGCTTGGTAATTTTAATTAATTTCTCAAATAGTTAATTGATAATACAGTAGTTATATTATCTATAATTACTTAGGGTGTGGGTATGTTATATGTATAGTTTACTCAACCATCAGTGTTACCAGATGGAAGAATAATATTTTATATAATTATTTTACTACAATTAATACATGTCTAAAATCTCGAAACGGCTATTTCAATGATAATAATATTAAATTGATTTCAAAATAATATTAGAGATATTTAATAATGCATGACAATTCTCAAAAAACAGTATTTATCGGGAAACTCACTTTTTAAATATTGTGATGAGTGTTGTCATTATAAGAAAACCGTGTTAAATTATTTATTTATTTATAATTAACTTTGACAATTCTTATGAAGAAAAAAAGTAAACAACTCATCACCGTCCTATTAAAAACCAAGCAGAACATCGAAAAAAATTAAGAAATTGAAAATTTCAATTAAAATTACCCGTGTTTTTAATAATATAGATTACAAAAACATTGGGTGTGTACCTCAATTTTTTAATTTTTACAATTATATATTATTAGTCAATGAACAGATTTTTTTATAATAAATTTGAGTATAAGATGTTACGCAAAAGAATGCGTCTTCATATAAAAAAAATTAATAGGAAGCTTCATGTGAGATTAGTTTGACAACAACAACGATTAATCCATACACGATAACACTTCATATCGCCATTATATTATTGTTTTGATGTCATGTGGTAGAGTCTAAAATGTAAATTGTTATTTAATGACTATTAGCAGAGATCTTCATTATCTTGAGTGCATTGTTGACTCGTTATAATTGAGAACTCACTTACAGATAGTAATGGTCTGTCAGGAGAGCGTCTGGAAAATGCAATATGCTCCCGTTGGAGTAGTGTCGTTCAAGAAGGCACTCCTGCAGGAAGTACAAGGGGGCGAAGACTTGCAGGGGCGCCGCCCTATTCACCGAGACAACTCTCATATGTAGCCACAGCTGCCAGGATGATGCTCACCGCAAGGAGATTAGTCATACAGGTAAACAAACCCATACAAAAACACACTAATTGATTATTAAATATCACAATACATTGAAGGATTCCAACGAGTGGTTTTTGGGTGGTTTATCCACAACTGTGGTGCAACATTCAGACCCAATTGAAGATCTGATACATTTATTAGCCGTTATCATGGATCAAGCCAGAGACTATTACCTGCGTACTCATTTACCTGATGGAATATTTACCAAGCCAGTATCTAGTACGAATACCAGCAATGTCTCCCCCATGGGTCACAGGAGTAAAGACACTTTAAAGAAACACAAAATGAAGAACTGCTATGATGCATCAGCAGCATACCTCATAGACGCAATCAGAAGAGATCCTGAAACCCAAGCTGAAGATCTGACTGATGATAGTGTTTTAGTTAGAACAATGTTGAGGTGGCTTTACAAGGCGGTCGATGATGATAAGAAATATTTGGGGCCTGTCTTGAAACCTTACCTAGAACTACTCTTCGCAACATCTAATGAAAATTGCTGGCATCTCGACCTCTTCAGGGAGAGAACGTGCGATAAAGAAATAAATGCTTTATCATCATACTGTAAAATGGTCGTGGAAGAATCCCTGGACCCCGCTGTGGGGTTGGTCGATGCCGTCACTAAGGGTTGGAAATGGGCGGAAAATATGCTTGAGGTTCTTGAAGTTGTTGCTGAATCTGGAGGAGGTAGAATACTACATAGTTAATTATAAATAAAACTATTTAATTAAATAAATATTTCCAGTACTCACTTTGATCTTCTTCAAATCTGACGGAAGACCCGTGAAATTTGATTTGAGTCTTCCCGAAAATGTTGACTGGAGGGAAAGCCTTAGAGGATTACACGTAACTAAACAAGAACGACTCGTTGCTAAATTGAAAATGGCCGAGCAGTGTGTAATTGAAGCGTTTGAATATAGTTTAGAGCAAGAATTAAACACTTAGTAAGTATCACATTAATATAATCTTCATAAGTATAGTATAATTAACTTAGGAATAACATCATACAGGGTGGACTTGAACTAACTGAGCATATTTTAAGAGGTTGGTAGGATATTGCAAATATGAGCGATTTTTTTTTATTGCTACCGAATTAGTAAGAATTCATTACAAGTTCTGCTTAAGTTGATTCTATCGATGCTTTTTTTAGGATTATTTATTAAATTTGCAGACATAATTATCTTAAACATTCAATATACACGGTGGACTTAAAGTAACTGGGAATATGTTAAGGGTATCGGAAATATAAGCGATTTTTTTTAAATATTTTTTTTATTAATTAAAATATTTAAAAAAATTAATTACGTATTTACCAGACACAATACATCACTGTTTCAATCGATACTGAGTACTTCACAGAAACAGGTGATTCTATTATGGAGCCCCACACTCGGTTCCAAAGCAGTATTGATATTTTTAATTTCATTTTTTTTCACTTATTTTGCGATACATTACCATCATCTAAAATATTTTATTAAGTCCACCCTGTACAATTATCAGTATCAGTAAAGTATCAGTAAATTAATGATTAATTTATTAAAGGCAGAAAACAACAATTGCGTACATTTTGAATGTACCTAAATATCCATGAAAATAATATTTTATTAAAAATAAGCATGGAATTTAAATAATTTAATAATAATGAGCAATTAATGAAATCACCCATTAAGAAAATCGTGACTGAAAATTATATTTTATTTAAATACATAAATTTATTCTAAAATCAGAAACGATATCTGTACTGTAACTGTATAATACATTGAAACAACACTGTCGATATTTATTTAACAATACACTCGCAAAAATACAGGCTTAAGACAATTAAAATATAATTTATTTAATTAATCAATAGCATAGGAACTACAGCAAGAGTGAATCATGGCGATGATGATGATGAAAATGTAGATAGTGTATCAAAAACTCAAACTCTTAAAAGTACTACCGATACTGTGGATACAACAGATGAAAGGGATTCTAAATATCACACTTTGAGGAGCACTGCTTCAAAATATAGCACATTGAGAAATTCCGAACAATTGTTTGGCTCGTCTTGGTCAACTGGGGATACGTGGAAAATGAAAAATGGGGTATCTAAAACAAGCATCATGGACTATATAAACGATTCTAAGCATAACGGTAAGATGGCACCAAATATTTATACTTATAAGATTTTCATTATATTATTTTAAAGGGGAAAACTATAAATCTTTACACTGTTTATTACGAGATTCAAGTCCGGTGACCTTAGTCCTTCAAGACCAAGAACAATTGTCTCCCAATCGTGAATATAGCGGTATTATTAGAGCTTTAATCACCATGCAGAAATATACGGTAAATATCAATGCGTGTATCATATTTCTTACAGATGTTAGTTATTTTTTTTAATGAATAGGTCCTCCAAGAATTGTGTGGGTGGATATCTGGCAAAGAGGAGAGAAGTGCAGCTTTAAAGGCACTCCATAGGCTGGCGAGGGGTGGCAGAAGAAACACTATTATTCCAACCCTTAAAGTCACACCCTCTCACAACAGAAATAATTATACCCTCAGGTATCTCCCGCATACTATTTTATTTAAATAAATAATACACACGATTTGTTGATGATGTTATAGCCCGACGAAATCTAATTTTAATCAGAAGTATAGAGCTTCTATAAGGCAGTATTATCGTAGAAGGAATATAGATGCAATGTCAGGGGATGAAAGTGGAGGAAGAAGGTCCAATAAAAGAACACCTGTTACTTCTATAGACACTGTGGATGGTGTATGTTTTTATAATATTTTTTTATTTATCTGTTTTTTAAATATGTTTTGTGGATTTCAGGGGCAATCGTCGTCGTCTATTCAGACCAGGGATGATGTATTGGATATTGAAATTCAACAGGAATGTCTCAAGGACAAATCACTCCAAGATTTGCATTCTTTCAGAACAGAGTTAGATGATAGATATTTGCAACTTTGTAGAGACGCAATTAAAGATTCCGATATGAAAAGATCAAACGCCGCAATTTTGGAATTTAATAAAGAACTGAAAGAAAAGTTAAAGATCACACGAAAGGAGGCGAAGAGATCGTCTTCCATGGGGAAGAATTCAGGAGTGGATAGCTTCTTGAAAGTAAGGGAGAGGTACGGAATGGCGGCGACCTTGGGAAGGTCATCTGGAAGGGAGACAAAGGTGTCTTCGAGCTCATTGTTAGGAACTTGTAGAGAAGCCAGACTCCATCATGCTGCAGGAAGAACTACTCTGAACAAACCTGGGACTGACGACTTTTTCGGAGACGCTTTCAAAATATCACCGATTTATTCTGGAGTGCAATCAGAATATGACATGGTGAGATTTCTTTAAATTTATCCTCAAAAAAATATCCATTGATTTTAATGGGATTTCAGATGACTCAATCAATACTGCAAGCAGGACACACTTCAGGTGATAGACAACGACACCTTTTACAAACTAGAGATAGTCAATATCCTTGACGAAGAGCAAAAACCTGGAAAATCATTGTGCAAAGATTATCACTAATTACACAAGTCGATTTTCCATATTCTAAGACCAATTCTTTATAAAACTATAAAATAACACACGAATGACCAATTAGTACTTAACTACAATTAAGATTGTATTTATTTTGTAAACATAAGACAGGATTTTCATTAAAAATATATTTTTATTTAAGGTGATGGTGAGACAATTAAATATAATAATAATAATACAAAGTTTTTTTTACAAATAATATTTTTTCGAAAGAATGAGCATTTTATTAATACAATTCCATATTTTAATAAATATTTATGTGTATATATTTAATGTTTAGGTTTTTAATAATACAAATGAGTTGAATTAAACGTATTTTTAAGAAAAGATTATATTTATTAATTTAAAATAAAATAATAAGTTAAAAATTTTATTATGTAATTTCGATATTTTTATAATTATATACAGTAGAATTTCTATTTGTTTATTTTGATTGAATTTATGTAATATGTATTTTTAAATAAATTCTTACATGTCCTTGAACTGTTTGTAGCATTTATAATAAAAATATTTTAGATATGATATATTATTTATTTAGATATAAATAATAATTACGATTATTCTACAGTACGAAAAACAGGTTATAAAAAATTGAAAAGCCTTTTATGAATTATGGAATAAATAAAAAGTCAAAGTTCACGGACGTCTTCATTGTGAAATTCTCATCACGTTTTCTTTGAAGATTTACTACTCTAAAATTGAGCCTTCGATATATGTTATTACATAATATGACCCCATTCTTGTACTTTTTAACCATTAAATTTATTTATTTGGTACTTGGTGAATTTTGTGAAAATTGCGACATTGGAGAAACTGTTGTATATTGGTGTAATTTTCTGAAAGGATTAAAATATAAATTGAATTTCATCTCCCTTGAATATTTTTTGATAAATAAAATTACCTATACACAATAATGAACCTCTTTTAACGAGAAATTCGTATAACGAACATAAACAAGAAAGGTCATAACATTACTCCTTAAACGAGTTTCGCAAAATGCTTAAGGGGATTTCCTGCAAAAATTTAATCGAAAAAACAAGAGCTTCCTATAAAAGATAGTTTTTAATAGAAATATTGATAATTGAGAATGAGGTCTGATTGTTTTATAAGAAAAATAGTTTCGCTTATCGAGTATTTCACATAACGAGTAAGATTTTCTAATGAATAATGTTCGTAAAGACAGATTTATGTACACGAATATTGCAAAAACAAAGAAAACTTTAAGTAAGACGTAAAAAAAGGGATGCAAAAGCTATATTACATTTATTTTTACTTAACTTAAGTCTTGATAATTGAGAAAAATATACCCGAAACGAATGTTTTTCTTCTCTAATGTCTGTGTTGCCAATAAAATACAAACTATCCTAACATATTACTTCTTGTGATTATAAATTATTGTATTAACATCTTTAAATCGTCACCTTATGGCGATTTTATGCTTTTCTTCTTCTCTTATATATATATATATATATATATATATATATATATATATATATATATATATACTCTTACATATATATATTTATATTATATATTAAATTAATCCTTTAAAATAATTATCAGAATAAAATCATCAGATGCTTCATCTAGTATACAAAGCTACAATTTGAACAGAAGTAATCTCAATAAATAATTCCATTAACGCTATTTTTAACATCCATGATAAGATTTAATTGCTAATTACCTTCATATATATATATATATATATATATATATATACTATATATATATATATATATATATAATAATATATATTGTAATAAATATTCAGTAAAATATAATCAGTAATCCTCAAAAGTCGAAACGAATACTTATCGCTCACCAGTATTCGTTTCGACTTTTGAGGATTACTGATTATATTTTACTGAATATTTATTACATTTCAAGGGTCAATATGGATTATATATTTTTATTAATATGATTTAATGATAAATTTAAAGATCATATATGTATATGTAAAAATGATGATAATTGTATTTGTAAGATCAGAGGGGTGTTTTATTTGTATGATGATGATTTGGTATAATGTTGTGTCGTATAGTGGCAGTGGTGTAGTAGTAGAGTGCCCCCTTGCCCCAGTGCCCCCTGTCTTTTCCTTCGGAGACTGGTATAATAATACTTTGGGTAGGTTGTATTCTATTCTGTATAAAACAGCTTCCCACATCCCGGAGTACGCGCATGCGCCACTCACTCTTAGACCAATATACTGCGTTCCTTAACAAGCTAACAACGACCACCATTTTCCAATTAAATAATACCCATGTGAATCTGGAAATTAATCTTTCCACTCTCTTGGTGTTCTTTCCACAAATGAATGAGGTTAATAAGAATTCACTATGGAACTGTAAAGTATAATGTATAAACAAATTAAGGAAAAGCCCACAAAGTGCCTTCAACATAAATTAATAAAGAAAGGTCTCTTTTCCCCAACATTGATTGTATTTCCATTAAATAATTCATTCAGAGCCATGCAGGGGATAAGCTAGATAGATGTATATAGAAGTAGTTGACAGTTTTACTGAAAAAACATCGAAATTCAGTGGCGTAGCATGGATCTCTACCAACAACAGTTTCACAAATTAAGATACCTACTATTTCATTTGAAGAAGGCATATTGGGACCATTTATCTAAGGCAATAGGATCAGGATAAAGAATTAGACGGGATTATTGTAATGTTCTTATTGTCTTCATCCACATACAAATAATGTTTTCTAAATTGCGTTTACTGTGAACACATATATTTACTGAATGATTAGTATGAGCGATATACCCACTTGAACTAAACACGCATTTAGCCATTCATGCGATATCTTATGTTAATATCTATAGTGCGATGGGTATGCGTATACACCAAGCTCTTGTCTATACGTACATACACGACTCACACTATAATATATATATATATAGCATATATATATATATATATACTATATATATATATATATATATATATATATATATATATATATATATATATATATATATATACATATATATATATATATATATATATATATATAAATTTATTAATGTAACTTTGGTCACTGTTTTACTGTGTGCATATTTATGAAAGTAAATGTAAAGTAATGGATTCCCGGGCATACGTCACTGTATATACGATAGTTACTTAGCTACACTTATGATCGGTATGTTGTTAGTTAATGCTTCGTCTGAGCCTCAGGCGAGGCACTAATTAACAAAAAACCGATCAAAAGTACAGCAAAGCAACTCTATTACCGTCTTTACGGTGTATTACGGCGACGCACGCCTAGGAATCCCAAAATTTAGAGTAGTATTCAATATAAAAGTGTATAAGTGTACACCAATACTACCATGTGTCTTGTGTATTCGTACACGCACGACTCACTAAACTAAATTTATGTTGTTTGGTTATGAAAGAGTGTTGGACTTGTCGTTTAAGGAATTGTTAATGTGTAATTATTTTGACACCGAATGGTATGAATAAATGACGTTGTATTTTTCAAAAATGGAATCATCGTTTGGCAAGATCTAGGATTGTTATTGGAGCGATGGATGAAGTGGAAATGGAAGTGTTTCTAGTATTGTTTAGTGTAGATGGCTTGTACTGGGACGACATCTCTGTGGAGGCAGATCCCGGCCGGCAGTGCACACTAAAGTACTGCTCCACTCCAGTACAGCTGCGACCATCGTGGATATTGTACCTGTGTCCTGGTCCTGGCTTCACATCATCACTGCTCTCATTACTTGTGTCTATTTCCTCATGTGATATCACCGACCACATGCATACATACATACTGTACTAATGTGAGTATCTTACAATATATAATATAACGACGCCCCCCTAAACAATACGACGCCCCTTGCAGACGCACACACACGCCTATTATACCACGTTATGTCATTTGCTTTGCAACACACAATAATAACAACATTCTAAACTCAATGAATGTTATAATTTGCACAGTTAAAACGAGAGTACGTACTCTCAAGGACGTATTGCAGCAAAGCTTTTGCTAATATATTAAAACATTATACTGAAAAAATAGTTTTAAAAGAAAAACACTCGTGTATCTAACAATTGAAAATTATATACTTTGATTGTTAAGTTCAACGATTAGTCCTCTAAGTATCTTCGGAAATAGCTTCAAAGAATACTTTTATCCAGACAAGTGATATCAAGATCCAAGGACCCTTTGTCATTTTCTAAGACACTTCATTTAGATTCAACGTGATTAATAAATGATCTTAAAAATATAACAAAGTTAATAATTTATTTACGTCTCAAGGATTTTTTTTATTTTAGAAAGGGCCTTTTTTGAGAGGGTTTAATTAATTGTCTGTCGGTGATCTTAACTATTACTAGTTACACAGGTCACCGACTTAATTATTACAATACAGGAAATCAGAGTAAACCTGGATCAAGACGATCGATCAGGATTTTATTAATATTATTCCCGATCTCCCAGTCGTAATAATCGATTAAATCAATTTAAAAATTCTTAACTTGAGTGGGATTTGAACCCATGACCACAGTATTTGTAGCCACGCTTCTTATCCCCTGAGCTATTACGCTGGTTAAATTTAAGAATTAAAAAAATAATTTAAAATATTAATAGTGCTTTTGGAATCAACTGTTTCTCTGAAGTACTCAGTAGTGACTGTTACGTATATATTGTGATTTTGTCTTTTAAATTGTCTTTTAAATAACGTATTTAATATTTTTAATTAATAAAAAAAATATTTAATATATTTTTGGGTTATATTTCCTATACCCTTAACATGTTCTCAGTTAATTTAATTCCATCATGTATATGTATTATATATAAAATAAATAATCCTGAAAAAGGCAAGTCGATAGATAATTTAAGCAGAACTGTAGTGAATTCTTATAATTTTTACTAATTCGGTGGCTTGATAGTTTAGGCGTTAATCCAGGGTTCAAATCCCGTCCATATTGGTTAGTTTTCTTTAAAACAACATAATTATAGTATTTATTTATCTCATATAAATATGCTTTGTTGGATTTAATGGTTTTATATCTTTGTTTGTTGTGGTAAATATTTGGGGTAAAATATGTTGGTATTTGTTATATTTAAGAATCTTGTTTGTCATATTTATTGAAAGATCAGGTTTTTTTAAAACGAAAATAATTATATATATCGAAAATTTTCCTGACTCTATTCACCCCAATTTATTGATGAATGGAAACAATCTATCAATCAATCTAATAAATAGTAATGTTCGAATTAATTTCATTAGCATTTTCAGGATAAGAAAATATGTTCTAAAACCGTATTAAAAAGTTTCCCCCTTAGTTTATGTGTAATAATATTATAAGAAATCCATTTTCAGTATTACGTCTTGCTTGATTATTTAATATAAAAAAATCTCTAGAGTATTCTGGGCATCTAAAATAATATTGGTTTTGGGTGATGGTGAGGCAATATTAGAGCCACTTTGACGCGTCCATGAATATTGCAGGTTTCCCTTTGGAATATCGCCAAGTCCTTTGTTTTGCTAAAAAGACAAAAAGTCACCTGGATCAGTGGAGATTGTACGTTAGGAATGCCAAAAAGATTCTTTTCTCTGAGCCAAGTGTAAGGGACATTTTCATTTCAATAGTCAAAAAAGAAGGAGACAAGCAAACGTTTTTAAAAATACATTTCTATTCAAATAGCATCTTTGAAAAACAGTATTTCACAAAAATACAATTTAACTATGTATATTAGAAAAAATCTAATTTGAAATCCACGTTAACGTGTGAAAAAAAATCATATTTTGGGTCACTTGTTAGTGGCAAATAATTATTTTCTCTTATAATATTACTTACTTATTCAAAATACAAAAGCTATTCAAATTGTTAAACTGAAAAATATTTAAAAAATTTCGATTACTCGGATTTCCTTGATTTTATGGTAAATATTGGGGCGATTATTAAGTTGACTGAACCGATCTGTCAATAGTAGTAATTAACGTTGTGTGAAAAATCTTCTTGACTGTTAAAAACTTAATAAAAATAGAAAATAAAATTAATACCTTTGATCAAGAATAGGTTTACATATTTAAACAATATACATAAATGAATGGGTTTATAATGAAAACTTTAATATCCCATACGTAATGTGTTTGAATTAAATTTTTTCTTTGATCAATATAAAAGGACTGATTGTTGAATATTCTTGTATAGAGATTTCAAGAGAAAATAGCAGTCGTGAAATGTGTATTCGTCAGTGGAACTATACTTGTGTAAAGTGTGGGAGGAGTCACATTTTTCAGAGGAGTAGTAATTTATTGGGTCGGAAGGAATACATCGTGCAACTATCTTTCACTTTGTAGAAGTGTTGAGGCTTTTGTCTAAAGCTCTTGTCACATTTGTGCGTAGTTCTGCTAGTATTATATTGGAAGGGTGTCCGCCCCAACAGATTCACCCTTCGAGCCTCCCCTGCTTTTTACAAATGTCTACACGCCCACATTATATTATTCTATATCAATGCTCGTATTGTTTTATGAGCGACACTTAAATACTATCGATAAATCACGACTGCTGATTTTGATGGGAAATCCTAATTACATTTGATTCTCGTTTGTTTGTTATCTTTTATGAAAAATTTGAGGAACGAGCGTTTTTCACATATGATCAAATATTAAATATTATTGTTACTGTAGCACTTTCCTGAG